>OY282561.1:4934797-5054850 GCA_958295665.1 Tipula vernalis
ATTACTGAGTTTGCTGTAACTAGGAAAAGTATTTTAATTACTCAGTGTAATATAATTTGCCCAGCATTGTAATTAGGTAATTAAGGGTCCTATTATTAAGGGTCCTATTCCATGAGCTAGCCACACCTTTGTCATCATTGTTGGCAATGGGCGATATTGGCCCTTAACAGTTGAGTGCGATTTCAAAAATATAATTTTGTAGAAATTTTACTAAACGAACGATTCGTATGGATTAGGGTTTTTGACCAGGTAATTAAAGGGCCTATTCCAAGTGCTGTGACTTGTGGTAATTAAAGGGCCTATTCCTAGTGCTAGCCAAACCTTTGTCATCATTGCAGTCAATGGCCGATATTAGCCCTTGAGAATTGAGTGCGATTTCAAAAATTTAATTTTGTAGAACTTTTACTAACGAATGATTCGTATGGATTAGGGTTTTTGACTAGGTAATTAAAGGGCCTATTCCAAGTACTTTGACTTGTGGTAGTTAAAGGGCCTATTCCAAGTGCAAAACCTTTGTCATCATTGTTGGCAATGGCCGGTATTACCCCTTGAGAATTGAGTGCGATTTCAAAAATATAATTTTGTAGATCTTTTACTAAACGAACGATTCGTATGGATTAGGGTTTTTGACAAGGTAATTAAAGGGCCTATTCCATGTGCTAGCCAAACCTTTGTCATTATTGTTGGCAATGGCCGATATTAGCCATTGAGAGTTGAATACGATTTAAAAAATATAATTTTGTAAAATTTTTACTAAAGGAACGATTCGTATGGATTAGTGTTTTTGACTAGGTAATTAAGGGTCCTATTCCATGTGATAGCCAAACCTTTGTCATCATTGTTCGCAATGTCCGATATTGGACCTTAAGAGTTTAGTGCGATTTCATAAATATATTTTGTAGAACTTTTACTAAATGAACGATTCGTATAAGTAAGGGTTTTTTAATTAGGTAATTAAGGGTCCTATTCCAAGTGCTAGCCAAACCTTTGTCATCATTGTTGGCAATTGCCGGTATTGGCCCTTAAGGGTTGAGCGCGATTTCAAAAAGATAATTTTGTAGAACTTTTACTAAACGAACGATTCGTATAAATAAGGGTTTTTTTTAATTAGGTAATTAAGGGTCCTATTCCAAGTGCTAGCCAAACCTTTGTCATCATTGTTGGCAATTGCCGATATTGGCCCTTGAGGGTTGAGTGCGATTTCAAAAATATAATTTTGTAGAACTTTTACTAAACGAACGATTCATATGGATTAGGGTTTTTTGACTAGGTAATTAAAGGGCCTATTCCATGTGCTAGCCAAACCTGTGTCATCATTGTTGGCAATGGCCGATATTGGCCCTTGAGGGTTGAGTGCTATTTCAAAAATATAATTTTGTAGAACTTTTACTAAACGAACGATTCATATGGATTAGGGTTTTTGACTAGGTAATTAAAGGGCCTATTCCATGTGCTAGCCAAACCTGTGTCATCATTGGTGGCAATGGCCGATATTGGCCCTTGAGGGTTGAGTGCTATTTCAAAAATATAATTTTGTAGAACGTTTACTAAACGAACGATTCGTATGGATTAGGATTTTTTAATTAGCTAATTAAGTGTCCTATTCCATGTGCCAGCCAACCCTTTGTCATTATTGTTGGCAATGGCCGATATTAGACCTTTGAGAGTTGAATACGATTTAAAAAATCTAATTTTGTAGAACTTTTACTAAACGAACGATTCGTATGGATTAGGGTTTTTGACTAGGCAATTAAAGGGCCTATTCCATGTGCTAGCCAAACCTTTGTCATTTATGTTGGCAATTGCCGATATTGGCCCTTAAGAGTTGAGTGCGATTTCATAATATAATTTTGTAGAATTTTTACCAAATGAACGATTAGTATAAATTAGGGTTTTTTAATTAGGTAATTAAGGGTCCTATTCCATTTGCTAACCAAACCTTTGTCATCATTGTTGGCAATGGCCGATATTGGCCCTTAAGGGTTGAGTGCGATTTCAAAAATAAAATTTTGTAGAAGTTTTATTAAACGAACGATACGTATGGATTAGGGTTTTTGATTGGGTAATTGAAGGGCTCGTTCCATGTGCTAGCCAAACCTTTATCATCATTGTTGGCAATGGCCGATATTGGCCCTTAAGAGTTGAGTACGATTTCATAAATATAATTTTGTAGAACTTTTACTAAACGAACGATTCGTATGGATTAGGATTTTTTAATATATATATATATATATATATATATATATATATATATATATATATATATATATATATATATATATATATATATATATATATGTATATTCTGTCCACAATATGGTCGAACTACTATGAGTGAACATATTGATATCTGAATATATTTAATTAAATAATAATCTGAAGCTACATACTCGTACAAAGATATGTCGGTTGGGCGTAGTAATTGGTTCATCCCGGATTAAAATTTTCTAATTGATCGAAAAAAAAAACAAAAACAAAAACTATATTAAGTGGGATAAAAAAAAAACTTAAATATCACAGCCATTTTTTTTAGTGTGGTGAAGGTGTGAGACCACATGCAAGCCACTCTTCCCTTCGGCAACATGCATAAAAATTTGATTTGCCCCATACTAATGTAGCTACACAGCTTCTTCAATAATGGCTACTTCATGTGTGCAGTATAATTTTATTTTACATTTTTGCACTGTATATACATATGTATATTTTATTATGAGTACTTTATCTTTACAAGCATAACCATCGAATGATCAATTTTATTACTGCATTTTCCAAACAGTATTTAATCGATTGGTTTGGCTGGGGCAATTAAAAGAAGAAACCGATAAACATACACAATCAACACAATCTACCACAATTTATAGAATTTAGGTATGGTAATATGGTAGATTATACGGTAGATTGTCACATATCTGATTAGAATAAAAAAAAAACTGGGCATCCAACCGATTTTGGTTAACGTTATGAAAATTCAATATTCAATGCTGCAAATTAACCCGCCTGAAACCATAAAGCACTAAACTTCACAATTCGGAAAGCATAACACGCAAAAACCTAAATACCTCAAAACGAAGAAAATATGATTAAGTCCTCCACTACCGTAATTACCGACACATACCATATATGAATAACGAAATATTTTCACTTAGCTACTACAAATGTTAAACTTCATTGAACTGTAAATCATCAGATAAAAATGTAGGTGGATTTCTGCATCGCTCATTTTGTGGTAATCGTAAATTTGAGTAAAACTTCAAGCGGTATGTACATGAAGTGCGATTCCGAACGAACTGATTATTCAAGGGATTTCTTATTGTCATTCGTTTAATCGTTACAGAAAAATATCGATAATTGTTTAAAGGTTTTAAATTTAGTTAAAGATGTTACCTTATTACGCTGGATTTAGAAAGCGCAATAGTGTAAAGATTCAATTATAGAAAATACGATACTAATCAAATTCAACTATATTAATCTAAAGATTGTTATTTAAATTATTTCTCGGTCTCTCAATTATCTTTCCCATAAATAAAAATTTTCTTGAACAAACATAATACAAACAGAACACAAACATATACAAGCATATGTATGTACATATTGGTAACTAAATGTAAATATATATTTAATATGAGTTTGTGCATTTCTTACATCTCTTCTTGTAAAATTACTCTTCTTAAGGCAACTATTGTGTGATCCGTAATTTTGCCGTATACATAAAAATGCATAATTAATTTTTTTTATTTCCTCTGTCTCTGTGCGAAGATGAGAATTCAACCACAAAGGTATTAAATACTATAAACGATAATTGTTTTTAATATTCCGGAACATGTGTGCATATGCATAAATTTATGTATTTCGTTTATTTATGAAATAAACTAACTGACATACATATACCATATTCAAAATTTTCGAAGTTTTATGAGATTCTGATGGTCAGTAACATATGACCTTTAGAGTTTTTAGACAAATTTGAGAATATCATCATATCAAGTCAAACTAAATATTCGTGAAACACTCGGTGCATTTTATATGTATAGTTAGAGAAATATTTTCACATAGACTAAAATAAATACGTCGTAACTTAACTTGTTGCATGAAATGTACATACATATTGGCAATATTGTCCGTTTTAATTACCTCGAATCGTTTGATATTGCGACGATTTATTTGTTATTCTCATCATTAAGTCGTACCAATCTGCTAAACCAAGATCATACCCGATCGAGGTTTTGGAGGCGCTGAACGATCTAGGGAACCTCTAAAAAATTAGATCGATATCGCCACTATTTCGAGAGATGCACAATTATGTAGTCAGATTCGCCATTAGCTTAAGATATTTAATGGGTATACGTGGCGGTGGAGCGGCCGGCTGGTATAATAGTCATTATTATTTTCGTCGGTTTTAAATAAATCATTGAAGTGAAAAAAAAAAAAAATACGATTTAAATTAACCTCACACTTTCCAGAAATATTACGACTCCTCGATTTTTTTATTTTTTATTATTCAACCCTCATTTTTCTTCAATTTAAAAATTTTCTTCGTTTTCCAGAAGAACAAAAAAAAGGAATTTATTTATACATATACACAGCAAGATGAAAAATAAAAAAAAAAATGTGATCATGCTTTTTTTGTTTGTAGGAAATGTAAAGCAAGAAAATAAAAATAAAAAAATCTTATCGAAATCGAAAAACAGAAAAAAATTAGTGTGAGTTACGGGGAGGCTGTGTTTATTTTATATATACTTGGGTGAGTTGAAAATTTCCGTTCTTTATTTCCATTTTTTTTTTTTTTTTTAGATATATTCTTCGTGGAAAAACGTCGTCTATGTGTATTTTACTAAAGGCATGTTGGTTTACAAATACAATGATTTTAATAAGGGTGAATATACATATACATATACTTACATGTGTATCTGTTATATTTATATATATTACATATACCCCTTCCTCATACGAGTACTTCTTAATTAAAATAAACAAAAGTGAGTACCTATCATCCCTTTTTCTAATCTTGTTAATATTCCAAAATAATTCCAATTCAATCATACCACACTGCATAATTGTTCTAAGAAATTTTCAATTACAAAGAAATCCTTTGTTAAATTAAAATATATTTTTAACCATAATAATCCATTGCAGTATTAACATTTTTTATATAAAAAATAGTTTTTGCTTTCTTTTGTAAAATGAAACAAGAAAAAATTTAAAAAAGGATAAATTAAGGATCCTGATTATTATTTTTATTTTTACCTGTCGTCTGTTCTATTTTGTTTTACTTTTTGACCACCCTAAAATGTAAAACATGTCCAAATTTTCTTTCTTGCTTATGTTTTGTTTATATAGTTTGATAGTTGAGATTAGTTTCGAGTTTATTTTAAGTGACGAAGTACACACTTGTTAGGTATGTTTTTTTTTTGTTTTTGTATTTTATTATTTTATGCAATATTATCAGAGTATTCAATGTTCTTGTGACGCCTCAGTACATAATTTCTTTTTAAAAATGGGACGCGATATTATTACGTCACAACTACGGAACCAAACGGCGCAACGAAAAATGGCAATTGGAATTCTTACATTTTTTACTAACTTGATTAAGGTTCAAGTATCTGAAAAGTTAATATAAATAAAAAATTAAAATTTATTTTGAACAATTGATTTGATTCGAATTTGATGTATGTAGAGATGAGATGTTGATGGTGGATTCTTATTGATGAAATTGTTGCGGTGGAAATTGTTATGAAGAAATGATAAAAATTGATGTTAAATTGATGCATGCCAAATTGCATACATATATTGATTTCAGCTTCCCTATCGATTTTGTTATTGATTATAATACACAGACGATGATTTTCAGATTATAAACAGAATGGTTTATTATACGTAATATAACATATTATTCGATCACATGTTAGAACATGGATCAATTATGTAATGTATAATAAAAAACAACATTATTGATTGCAACAACACACAATTTTAGTAATCTCAAATTGCAATGAACAAACAAATATGCCGACATTATTTACAGGGTAACTAAGTTATTGTTAGAGTTTTGAATATTTTAGAATTTGTATACTAGTATTAAATGAATGTTTGATAATTTCATAAAAATATATATTATATGTAGTCGTTATTGTGCATAATTGACCAATATATGGAAAAATCCCAATCTTGATTTACATAGTCATTTGATTTATAATGTTAAATATATTCCTCCTAATTGTTTCAGTTAATGTGAATTAATTGTAATTTTTGAATATATTATATCCTCTGTATATTGTACACCACATAAATCAAGTTTTAAAGCTACAAAATAATTGAATAGTTTATGACATTTGTACATTAATTGGCAATTTGTTTACATTGTGGAATACGCCAGAATACCGAGTTAACTATAAATATTATAATTTCATATTAAGAAATTGTATTCTTGACTTTGATTTAAGCTAATTTCGCAGTATTATTTAAAGGAATTGGTCAATTTATAAAATGGGAAATGTTAAATATTTGAATGACAAAAATATAATAAGCTTTCATTGAATTTATATTATGGCGTTAGTATTTTAGTTAATTAGAATTTTTTTAATTGCATTTTTTTGAAAATGAAATGTTAGGAACCCAGCCTAGATCAGTGATTGGATATGCAACTATCGTTTGCCAAAATTATCAATGCACAGTATATCGCTGCGGAAGTTGAATACATTTTATTTGTTTTTTTTTTTTTTTTTGCTTACACAAATAATAGAAACAACCACAAATATCGCTCATTTGCTGCAAAAATTACTGTTGTTCAGGAAACACTTTTAAAAATTATGGAATTGTAATAATTTTCAGCAATAATGGAGTAGAGAATATGTTGAATTCTATTACACAGTGTTATAATTCTTTTAATAATTCCTGTGTGGGGCCATAATCTTAACACAACTAAAAAATTGATATTTTGAGTTATGTCTTTATTGCAGCAAATAAGCGATATATTGAAATAAACCTAGAAATTTAGTTTCTTAATCCCTTTTTCTTATTCTTGTTCATTTTTTTAAGATTTCATTTCATTCTCTTGCATTTTATAAGTAAAATAAGAATGAATATATTCGATTGCATTGTAAAATTTCGAAGAATTTTTATTGTTTTCGTCATTCTCTGTCTTTGGGTTATTATTCAAAAAATGCATAGAAAAGTGATGATACGATGAAATATATAAATATATAATGCTTTGTATATAAGGTATATTTCTTGGTGCAAATCACTGTTATATTTACAAAGGAATATAATTTTACCTGGAAAGATTTTCACCTAATTCTTTTATTTTTTATATTTTCTCTCGATTTTATGATTTTTTATTTTTTTTAAATTCTTTATGTACGCTGAAACGAAAACGAATCGTTTGTACATTGTGTGGTGCAATATACAAATATAGCAACAGTGCAGTATCTACCGCTACCCCCGATTTTTTTAGTTTACTATCTGTAACCATTAAAATCAAACAAAGGCGATATTTTCCTTTAAAACATCAACTTACAAAAAAAAAAAAAAAAAATTAAAATTGAATTGATTATTTGCAATGTACGTAAAAAAATAGTCGGAAAGGTAAACGGGGGAAAAATATGAAAACACCGTAAGGGTATATAAAAAAAAATTGTGAAAATTGCAAAACACTGAACACGTTAAATCTGAATAGATTTCAAAAAATAATATACGAAAAGCTCAACCTCAGAAAATAAAAACTCGATTGAATTCAAATTTTATGAACTGACCATTCGGCACTAACAGCAAAGTATTGTAAGAAAATTTTGATAGTTTTCAAATTAAATTTACTGTAACAAGCAGATTGTTACAAGTTCGCCTAATTACACTCTAATGATAAATTGAATTTGTTATCTGTTGTCGTTGTGGTACATTGAAAATATTTAATTATACAGCTTTATTCGTCATACCAATTATGTGCTCATTATGTGCTTCATGTATTTGGATGATTCCGTTTTAGTAAGATTATCCATAAAATTTTTATGGATCAATCCATAAAATTTTTTATTTTTAGTTTTATTTTATTTTGGTTAGAAATATTTGGTATGATGTGCGGTCCGACATTTAATTGTAATTTTATAAATTAGGCCGATCGGGCTTTACCTAATATTTAGAAGCGAACTTCGATTAGATTGACTGATAAAAATTTGCTTCGTAATAACCATATTTCATGGAGAAATTTACAACAACAATGGCATTAAATAATTTCACAAATGATTAAAATGAAACACAAATGATTTAAATCAATTCATAAATTTAATTACCGAGTTTTATGCCAGATGTAATTTTTTTAAATTTTTTTTTTTTTTTTAAATATTAGGAAACGTGAATAAAAATGACGTTTCGAAAGCATATTATAGCTATGGAAAATTTATTTAAACGACAAACGTCGTTTTTCCGGTTCTTAATTATTTATAATCAAATTTCATAGTACATAATTACCAAATTCTTCATGGAATTTACAATTAAATTTGCTAACAACAACTTTTAAGACTAACATTTATTCCCAAAAAAATTGTTAGTCTGTTGTTGCGTTAAAACTTGCAAAACTACAACAAAATATAAAACCGCTCATTATAATATTGTTTGAATGCCCCTAATAATAATTATTAGATCATAACAGTATAAAAAATATTTTGAGCGAAAATAACTTCAAAATTGTATGTAAGCCAAATTGATAAAACCACTGACGTTACAAATACAAATCCTTAACCTTTAACAAAACTATGTGCGATACGCATTTTTGATGCTCGTTTTCATATGGAACGGCTGCAATGACTGGAAATTGAAGTGGAGTATAAGCAAATGTACCGAAGCATCGCTAGCAAATAACTTCCGAACCTGGGTAAAGTTTTAAACAGATTGTGACCGGGAAACAGTTGGAAAAATGGCGCTCATAGCAGTCGCATTTTTCCCCCGGCTCCAGAACTAAAAATATTGCAGGTGATGCCGATAGTAGTTCTTTGACTCACAACCTGATATTGGCAGAAACATCAAGACGTATTAAAATTAATCAAACAGCACGTATATAGAATCACGTCGAATGTTACCACCATCGAACAAATATTTTGCTCTTCCAATAAGTACTTCATATTGAGATCCGCAAAATTTATGGATAGGTACTATAACTTCAATATTGCTGAGTTAACAAGGTCAACAAATACCAATAATCAATCAAAACTGTATCACGTGCAAATGCCACACAAGTACAATATCAGAATACCTGAATGCACTTGCAACCGATAATAAATCTACTTCGATAAAAGCGTTAGGTGTCGGCTATTCACGCGATATCAAAAGAACTCCCAATATTTTCTGGAATAAGTAAGGAATAGCCTCTATTTATTAGTGCGTGTTTAACGTAAACATATTAACAGATTTTAACCAGCAAACGGAAATTATATCCAAAAGTGAGCAACGTGAGCAGGGCGAAGTCGATCAAAGTGGAAAAGACTTGTAAAACCTGCAATCAGAAATGTCCATCAGTAACGGAGTGTAACCAATTTATTGGCGTAAGTTGCTTCATATTGACAGGAACAAGGAGGTAAAGCAAAGAAAGGTTGATGGTAAAATAGTTGATACTGAATTAATCTGCAATCCACATCAGGCGAGCAAATCATCATTTTTGTTTCGAATTATGCTAATCGATATAAAGAGTTGTAAAACTACCGTCAATACCTTTGCCTTTTTAGATTCACTGGTACACCAGAACCGATAGGAGATATCCACAGAGCTGTAGAAGAATCCAAATGTATATCCTTTACAATATCAGCTACCACAAACCAAGCTCGAAAGTATCAAATATCTGACGCAAATACGGTTAATCTGTTGTAGGGCATTCAATTTCTGTCCAAAATATGAATACCGGTATTTCGGTATTACTAGACAAAAAAACCGAGATACCGGTATTGTTTATGTAACACTTTAAAAATATCGAGCATTAAAAAAAATAATTTCAAATAATATACATAATAACATAATCAACCTCGATTTACTTTTTGTGCAATTTTCTTGTTAACCGCATTGTTTATTGCAACATGAAGCCTTTCTTGCAATCTTATCGATAAAGATTTCCCTTCGCGCTTGGGGGCTTCACTATCAACAACAATTTCTAATGTTGAGTATGAAGCTTCATCTGGAGCTGGGGTTGAAGAAAGCCGCTGTATAAAATGGACAGTTATATTAACTATTTCGTTTCTAGTTAGTCGATTAAAATTGAGGTCCGAGCCAAAAATGCTTTGGACTTGCTTACCTTTGTGCAAATATTACAAAAGGCAAGATAAGTTCGTCTTTCTATGATTCTCTAAACCAAAGAGGTTTTCAATCGGTCAGCTAATGGTCCTGAATTCCAGGGTAGCGTCAGCTGACAGACGAGTAGCATCCCTCCGACATAACGCTTCTACTGCCCGTTGGATTGGGAAAATCTTAGTTAGAAACCGTTGATTCTATACTCTAGAAACGCCCGTTTCGGTAAAACTGATAGTTGATTTGACTTCGATCGGAGCTTTTAAGATGCAATTTTAAGACGCTACATCATAAAAAGTAAGCTATTCCATCTTGTTTTTGGTTCTAAGATTTCAGATTGTACTTTGCCGAATTCGGTTTAACGTAAGATTTTAGACTAACATTTTTGGTCGGTGATCGTTGAAACAACTTTACAATCTTTCTAATTTTATTTATTAATGGAGCAAAATTTTTGGAACGTCGTTTTTGTTGTTTTGCATTCAGTTTTGTTTTTTGTAGAGTGAAACAACAATCATACGAATGAGCTATACGGTTAGATTGTTCCAACTCCAAAATATATATTGCGTTACTCTTCCTGAACTTTACTTTGTTTATAAATTTTCAAGAGTTTATATAAAATTTGACTTTATACGATTCCTATAAGAATTCCGACTTTAATTACAATTCAATGAATATTGGGCAAATATCTCAATAAAAATTTAAATGCCGAAATACCGGTATTGATCGCTCAATACCGGTATTGAAAAATGGTCCGGTATACCGGTATTTCGGTTTTCGGTATACCGGTATTGGATGCCCTAATCTGTTGGAGCTTCCAAAACAATCAATATCCGCCAAACGTTCCATTCGATTCTTAGGAACAAGCTGATTGGTCTGGATAATTTAAAATTTCAGTTGCCGTTAAAAGTAAAAGAAAGTAGTGCAGACCATCGAGTTGGCGTAAAAATAATACTCTCATGGAAATTTATGGTTCGTGTACTTTCGGAGAATCAATTAAAGCGTATATTATTATATTTGTGAATGTGAAATTTAACTTATGAGCTGCGCTCAGTAATTAATGAAAAAGAATGTCGCTGAGTTTACTGAGAAGTTCGCTCGAGCTGTTTCGTTCATTATCAAAAATCATTACGTTGACGACCTTCTGGACTGCTGTGACACTGACTCTGAAGCGGTTTAATTGGCAAAAAATGTTTATGAAATACATCAAAACGCGGGCGGCTTCTACATCAGAAATTGGATCTCTAATCCATTAGATACCATTAAAGAACTTGGCGAGAACAATCTTGAAAGTAAAAGGAGTTTGAGTATTTTTATGGAAGTGGAAGCAGAAAAGGTATTGGATATGTGGTGGAATACTGGAACCAATAATTTTACATATTCGCTGGCCTACAATAAATCGAACAAGGACTATCTGTCAGCCCCACAAAGCTACTGCATACAATGGTGACCATTTTTGATCCACTTGGAATGATGGCTTACTCTATAATCTATGACAAAATCCTAATATATGATATCTGGAGGTCTTCGATTGGATGGGACGACCAGCTAACCGACAAACATTACGAGAAGTATCAAATATGGTTTCAACTACTTCCGAAACTTGAAATGTCAAAATTCCCAGGTGTTACTTGCGAGATATTGCATCGTAAGAAAACGCTGTGTATCTACGCCGTTGTGTATCTGCGTACTGTTACCTACGGTGAAGTATATAATCCTCATTGATGGGAACTAAAACGAGAGTAGCACCAATTATGTTTCTATCCATTCCAAGACTCAAGCTACAAGCAGCAGTTTTAGCGACCAGACTCGCTTTCTTTTCCTTTCCTAGACCATTTCGGTTTCTTTTCCTTTTTGACATCACTTTAATTTAACATTCACTTCCCGTTTGCACTAATATTTGAGACTCATTTTCATTAACTATATCACTATCTTTCATTTATGTATGTAGAACTAGCACTTTTTGATTGGAATTTTGGTAACTCAAACAAATTTGCTGACACTGCGTCGTTTTTATGAACAGAAGTCATTGCTTTTGGGTTATTCACAATATCGTTCACTCCGTTGTGTTCGTTTCAGTTTGATTATTGTGATCTAGGTTAAGTTGGAATATTTATCGGTAAAAAAGACCCATCGTCACGTTTTATACTTTATATATACAATTAGTTTTAAATTTACATCCCTGAATATTTGTAACAGAAAAAATTAAAGGGAAACAGAACACTAATAATGGTCTACTAACTTACACACGACCTCGTAGACCATCACGCTGATAACTGTAACTTGATATTTAATAAATGAAAAAACGCAATTTCTAAATTTAAAAAAGTACTAACTTCCGGTATGTGAGCCTTTTATTGTCGGATTGGTGGATTGAGAGGTGGATGACCGCATCACTGGCTTCAATTTTACAGAAGTGTTCCAAATTTACAGAGAAAAATTCGGGAGGTAATCAAAAATTGAGCTCCAAACCCATGTAAGGTTTTTTTCTGTTTGGCTTGTATCACAAATGAAAATGGAAAAATTATTTAGAATTAAAATTTTAAACGTAACAAAATATCTCTTAAAAGTAAAAATATCTCGCAGCAAAAAATCAAAAACCTACCTCTTCTTTCACCTTGTAACTCTATTTCCTTATCGGTTTTGCGATGCATTAAAACTCAAAATACTTAGCTTTTAGCTTATCTTTTTTAGCCGGTTAAAGGAAACTGAATCACTTGGTATAGCCCTTGAGGTGAGTGGCGAATTATCAATTTCAACAACTAGAATTTAGAGAACACTACAAGCTGAAAAACGTCATCCGTATCATTTGCTAAGGGTAAAGAAGGTTAACGAAGAAAGACGCTTTGTAGAAGATGATCTTACAAATCTGTTTGAATGTGCGCATGCAATTGCTTGTCTAGCACGACCAAGACTGTGGATAACTAGAACTTTCAATTTGGACCCCATTGGATTTCTTTGTTTGGGTCCTAAGCAAAAGTATATAACATTCCAGTAAATAATGTGAATGACTTACGTGAACGAATTGTAAAATATCGCCTGTAGATTACAGCAGAAAAATAATTAACCGCCACGCAATCTTTGATAATGGTGTCAAATTTTTCTGTGAAAGTATGGTCAACATTTCGAACAACACTTACAATAAATGATTAAAACCAAAGAAGGTCATTGTTACATTTTTTTTTAGTTTTTAGATTTCCTGCGACCTCTTGTAGGATAATCGTAATAATGTTTAACAGGGCGTAGGTAAAATTCCTTTAATTGTTGATTTTGTCATTTTCTCGAAAACTAAGCCGAACTAAGAAAAACGTTACATGGGTTTAGAGCTTAGTTGTATGATGGCCCGATCACCTTCCGAAACGTTTCCTTTTAAATTTGGAATACCCTGTATATTAATTTGGTGTTATACAAGTGCACATTAGTTTTACAGCAATTGATTGAGTGTATGATTAGAGTTCGCATTTTTATGATTTTTTATTTTTATTTTAATGGTTTTTGTTTTGACATTTGACCCTCTGAACAAGGTGATCCGTTTACATGTTGTTGTACTTGCAGGGGTTTCGTTGGCGAATAGTGTTTGCGATTTTTGCGGTTTGTGAGGATACATTCATTGTGTTAACTAGATATGAAAATAGGTTCTAGTGTTGTGTTGGTAATAGGTGTATTGCTTTGGTAAAAAATAGGTTAGGCGATCATGACAAATAAATATAGTTTTGTCACCAGGCGAAATTCGTTTTCGTTGTGATTTACTGGGAGAGGCATTTAAATTGAAAAAAGCTAATAACTTGAAAACGAGCCACACGTTGGAAAAAAATCCTAAGAAAGCATTGATTGGTTGTAAGAGGAAAATAGTATGGTTTTATTTATTTTTGATTCGGTGAACCTTTTTAAGGTACTATAATTTTAAGTTTAATTGGTTTTTCAAATGGAAGTCTATATTTTTTAATATCTAATTTTATTCTACTTAAAAAATCAAACAACTTCAAAAAATTAAATTGTACGCTTTTAAAGGAAGAAAACTTCCACGTATCTATCGAAAACATAAAAAATTTTATTCAACTCAACAGAACATATAGAAAACAGACAATATCGCTAAACAATAAAAGTGTAAAATGTTTAAATCAGGTACTCAATAATGCGATTAAAATTGTTATTTAAACATTATATGTTATTTCTCTAAAAAATAATTAACTTTTGTGATTTCAACATAGTTTTTCTAATTATGTTTTATTCATTGTTATATGTGAAACTAATTCTTTAATTTATTGATTCAGAATTATTTTGATATCATAGACAGATTTATGATAGAACTTCATAAAAAAGAGAAGAATGTGCTAATACCACACAAGAGTTAGTATTGAGCGAGGTTACAAATTTCGTTTCAAGTGCAAACAAAAGATGAAAGGTAACATATGATACTTGCCAAGTTGAAAATGATTTTACAAACAAAAAAGAATGGCTTAACCTCTATAATGGTGACAATACTGACAATAAAGCTAAACAACAAATATGAAAACGAACAACCTGCCAAATATACTTTATATAAATTTGGCGCTTGAAAATAAAATTACCGCAAAAGTATTTCGCACGGCATACAAATTGCAGTCTTGAAACTAATTTATATTTGCAAGAGCTAAATGGTTTGAATATGGACCGGATTTTACATTCAGTAAATACACGTACGAAATTAGAGATTGCGATTGGCAATTCCGGTCTCGAGAATTCTTGAAACGACACTCTTTAATAATTGTTAAACCTCGTTTCTCGACATCATTAGATTTGAAAATCATTTTCCTCTCAAATTCATATATTTATTCGTTACTAAGTTTGACCAAAAAATTTAAAATGATTCAAATCAAGGTCTAAATAATGAAAAAATCACGTTCATTTAGGTACTGATTTTTCCAATAACCCTGGGTGGAAATAATTTAATTTTTTGGATTCAAAATCAATCATAAAATAAATGGAGTCCTTCATTTCCATACCAATTGAAAATACATTATACAGTTATTTCGTAAAGCTGTTGACCTCCTTTGGCTCTTTTCACTAAAAATTAGAAATAAAGGATTTTTAAAAATTTTAAATATGACAAATTTTTATTTAATTTATAATATTTTCTGATGATTTTCTTACTGAATAAACTAATCTCCTCAGCGGAATAATAACAAAAGACTCGCATTTTGGAATTTATAACATTCGGTATTTTATACGAATAAGAAATAAAATAATAAAATATATCATTACACAAGTACACTAATAACTATAATTTAATCAGACTCAAAAAACAGAATTTAAACCTCGGTTATTGTAATGGAACTCTTCAAAATGTATTCCAATAATATTTTTAAAAAGGTAAATTGAAATGAAATCTGTACATTACTCGAAATTTAAAAAAGTAATTTTGTAGAACTTTTATTTAAATGAACGGTTTGCATGGATTAAGGTTTAAAGGCCAACTCCATGTGCTAGCCAATCTTTTGTCATCATTGCTGACATTACCCGATATTGGCAGTTTGGGAGTTGAGTGCGATTTTTGGGGCACACTTAGAATATTGATTATCGACCATCTAAAACAAGAACAAACAATCACAGGCGATTACTATAGTGCAATATTGGGTAATTAAGGCAAAACGAACACATTTGGCACAACAATAGTGATGGCAAAATTTTCTAACTTACACCTAGCATTGCTTCCCCCCCATCCATCGTATTTTCCAGATTTGGATCCTAGGGACTATTTTCTGTTTCTAAAATTAAAAATATGGGATAATATTAATATTAATATAATATTATTAAAAATATTTGAAAATCATTGGATGAAGTGTATTGAGTTAAACGGAGATTATATTACACATATTTAACATTTCCAGAAAAGTTACGTTTTATTATCAATACAGAAAACTTTTCAGCCCATACCTATAAACATAATTACATATATCTATAAACATAATATACAAAAATGTATGCATATTTTTTTTTTTTTTTGCTTTTCTTCATGTTTTTAAATTTAAGATAAAGTTATTACAATCAAGCATTTTACTTTTTCCGTCTTATAATAAAACAAAAACGTTGTGCGCGCAATTTCATTCTTTCTCATCTCATTTTCTATGTGTTGTATTTTTCAATTTCTCAGATTATTTTCTTTATATACATTTTATTATATATACATACATGTTGTTGTTTTACTATTAATTGCCACCTCTTTATTCTGAAAATGTTTATATTTTTCTTCTAATTAGGCGTTTCTTAACAAAATATAGAAATGTACATATATACAAGACGAGAAAAAGTTGTGTATATTATACTATATACGTACATACACGATATAAAAGTATATAGTACAAAATAAACAAACAAAACAAAAACAACGAAATAAAATAATAAGAAAGAATATAAGTTTTCTAATGTGTTAGTTTGCGATCCAATCTCTGAGTTTTCCTACATACACGTAGAACATAACTAAAGTAAATTTATATAAATAATTTAAGCATATCCCATTTCTTATGTGTTTGTATATTATATAATATCACATATATACATGCATAAATATATATATATATATATATATATATATATATATATATATATATATATATATATATATATATATATATATATATATATATATATATATATATATATATATATATATATATATATATATATATATATATATATATATATATATATATATATATATATATATATATATATATATATATATATATATATATATATATATATATATATATATATATATATATATATATATATATATATATATATATATATATATATATATATATATATATATATATATATATATATATATATATATATATATATATATATATATATATATATATATATATATATATATATATATATATATATATATATATATATATATATATATATATATATATATATATATATATATATATATATATATATATATATATATATATATATATATATATATATATATATATATATATATATATATATATATATATATATATATATATATATATATATATATATATATATATATATATATATATATATATATATATATATATATATATATATATATATATATATATATATATATATATATATTTATATATACATCGGATATCGGATATCAGATATCGGATCGGATGAGATCATGAAATTAAAATTCTAAGCCTCGTTTCATGCAACTGTCGTGTTTTATAAGCTATAAAATTTCAGGATGAGAATTTTTTTTGTGAATATGGAGAAGATTGACATTGCAGTGTAGAGAATTGGATGATCGATGATGGTATTTGTGGCCTATCAACGTTCTCCGCTAAATTTATTTTACTTTATATCACTTAATTCCCAAAGAAGAAAAATCGACTTCAAGGCGCTATTAACATTCACTCTGTAGATAGCTTACTATCACGTTGTCTGTGTATATATGGGTCAATCTGACCTCACGGATATCTTCATATATTTCATAGGGAAAGTAAATAGAAGCTACCAAATTACCAAATTTACAAATAATTTGGGCTCTTTTTTAGTATAAGATATTAGTTGAGGCATGCGCCATTTAAATAATAAGAAACATATTTTTTTAATTTTAAAATCAATTAGGGTCAATTTGACCACAATGCACAGGGAGAAGGTTAAGGAGGATAGCCGCGGACCAAAGCATCTAGGTTGATAAATTTCTGTTAAACAACAGCAGTGACGTCAAATCTGTTGCGGAATAAATTTGCAAAAAAAGTATTGCGTTGAAAGCCAGATTAAGTACAGCGTTAGCAGCATACAACATTTTATTGACATATATTAGAAGATTGGGAAGAAGATGAAGAGGGGTAGTCATATTTTGAAGTCGCTACAAAGGCGAATTCAATAATTAAGAAAGCATCGCTGACAGTGGTCCAACCACAATCTGAGCACAAGGGCAACCAGAAATTATCAGAATATCGAGCTATCCAGTTTTGCTGCATAATTTGCCCATTTTTGATGAAATTCCATAAATGTAAATTTATTGCTTGTATACGATGTAAATTAAGCTCGGCCTCTTGTCTTTTATTAAACACGAAATATTCTCATCGGAAGTTTTAGGCAACTTTTTCTTAGATTACTTTGCATTTTCAACTATACCCATCAACTATTCGAGAAATGGCTGAAAGATTTTCGCTTTGGTAATTGAAAAATGATTCAACAGAGTGACTGCCCAACTCCTCGAAACAAACGCTTTAACCATTTCAATTTTTCTGCCGCTGATTACATATTCGTGCCCTTTGGTACAAACGACTAAATGATTTCCAATCCTTGTATTTAAAATATTAACAAAATTTAGATTCATGGATAATAAACATATTAACAGATTTAAAAACTGTGCTATATTTTTCGGTTACAGGCAAAATCACCGCTTAAAATGAAAAAACTCAAACCATATTTCTTGCAATAGACTTGAATGTTTTATTCAAATCATTAATAACATTCAGTGAAATTCGTTTAACGTTTGAAAAGTCTGAATTAAGAAAAATAAAGAACTAGGCGTAGGCTGTCCGGAGGTACACAACATAAATATATATAAAGACTGTATGTTTAAAAAAACGTTTTGCTGATTTGTTTTTAAATTTCAAAATGTAGAGAATTGTATTCTTGTAAATGCCAAAAAACCAAAAATTTTATTAAATACCAAAAAATTCAAAGCGTGAAACTGCTAATGGTAAAGAAATAGCCAACATTTATCCTACTTGGTCATCCAGAACTTCATACGGTTTTACATGTCGATTTTTTTTGTCACGAATTTTTTCGAGCTTCCGGAAAATGTGGAAATTTTCCGGGAAAATCTAACACTAATCAAAATCTAAAATAATTGGTCGTTTAATGCGTGTGAAGTTTAAAACAAAAAAATAACACGTATCTCCGTATACAATTCCAATTGGAGATTTCCTTTATTCGTAAGTGTTAATGATTTACACTGTTAAAGCAAGTGCTAGATGATACATGCTATCAGGTTTTAATGTTTCTTTCTAATATTACGTCCATGTTAGTGAAAAATTACATTGAGTATTTATATAAGTATTTGAAATTCTAGAAAGGAAAAGGGTAAAGTTCCTTATACCAATGCCGTCTAGAATATACAAGCCATACTACTGTCTACGTCACTCAATTTATGTCGACAGTTCCATTAATCTTCTGCAGATGGCATTAATGCTAGAAAAATGAAAGAGAACAAAACTTGAAAACGAAGAGATTAAAAATTTAAAACACGTGAAAAATAAAAATAATAAATTAGTATTAATCCAAGCGCAAGAAAGGGAGGTTGTACGTCGTGTGTTTTTTCATAATTTAAAATTATTAATAAAAAATAGTTCATATACATTTTTCCAACTCATATTATATTTTTAGTTACTATTTATTTATATTTAAATCATTATTTTATTAATAATATTATTAGTTTTAAATTATGCAGAAAATTAGCAGAGATAAAAATATGTACAACCTTCCTTTCGTACTCATGAGATAACACTAAATAATTTTTTTATTTTTGAAATGTTTTATTCTCTGTTTCTCTCAACTCTTTCATTTTTCGAATGTTAATTGCCATCTAGGTTATGTCGCTGAATTAAAAAAAAATAATTTTTGCTTTTAGCAGTATGGCTTGTATATTCTAGACGGCATTGCTTATACATACATACGAGAGAGGCAAGGGGATTTATTTTTTTTATTCTTTTAATATAAGGCGAATTTTAATTGTATAGAATCGGTACTTATCGTAAGACGACATTGATGGGAATTAATAACCTTAGGTGTACCGAGCAAACGGCGCAGTGGTTAAAGCTGCGGCGGTTGGATCGGGAGGTACCGGGTTCGAATCCCTATAGGGGCGGGATGCAAAAGGGATTTTTCATCATCTGATTGCGATCGGTGATGAAGATGAACACATCTATGACCCCCTGTTGAGAGTGCAGAATCCATGGGCCGACCCACCTTTCATGTCAGCACTACGGGTTGGCATGAAGCAATGCAATGTGCAGGTGGTTTTCAAAGACGGATCTGTAGCCGCCCGTCCTCGATTTGGCTACTCCAGGCGTAAGGTAGGACGGTAAAAAATAAATCAAGAAACAAACAAACCTTAGGTGTCGAGTATCAAGAGACGTATACACCATTTCGGTTTTCAACGGTGGAGAGGATTCCCAAATTTTAATTTTTTTGTTACGTCATATCGATTCTGCTCGCTTTCATTGCTGGAAATATCCAGTGTACACAATGTTGAGGTGTCCTTGGTAGAAAGCAACGATGAGAACGAAATCATTTTATTAATTGCAAATGACATTCTCGAAGACATTCAGAGACCACATTACTGAACGTGCTATACAATTTCAACGGGATTTAAATGCTTGCATGGCGCATTACTGACAGTACCTTTAGTATTTCGTCCTCGCTGAGAATTTTGCCTGCTGTTATTTCCACAATATGCGAGGTACCTACGTATTTCAGGGATAAGCAAAGTGATGAACCATTTTTTTAAACATTCCTGCTATCATTCACGCCTTTTTAATAGATCTCCAGTAATTTATCAAAATCAACACTTTTGCTCGTGGACGAAAAGCTCGATTGATAAGCAATGGCTTCATAATACAATCCCCCGACGCATTACTACAAAATAGGTGATAAGATCTTTCATTGCCTTGAACCCTCCAGCGCTTTTCTCAGATTATGAGATATAGATTCGACTATGCATTCTCTTCCCGAAGACACCAATTTCATCAGCGTTCAGAGCCTGGTCGCACGTCTGTCCACCTTCCTGGAGAATTGTTTCCAATTTACGGGAAAATTCCCTAGCGGCCGAGTCAGCCGCTGATACAATTTCTCCTTTTGAATGTTATGTAAAACATGTCTACCTAAAAATCCAGATAGCTATCCCGGGCTTGTCGAAAAGAGAGATCTCTCGTTTTCAGTTATCTAGTCCGATGTAATAGACTCCTTTTCTTTTATATGATTGTAAATCCAGATGGCTTTTTGTGTGATCGTATTGCCGTTTAATGGCACTTGTTTTTGGTTATGATCCTTTATCTATAACATAAGAACCTTCATTTTCACTTTAATAACTTCTCTGGTATATGATGACATTTTCGCACTCATTTTTGTTCCGAAAGCTAAAGCTTGCCTAATCGTAGTTTCATTTAGTTTAGTTGTTCTTATGGTAGCTTCACTAAACCGATAAATGTTACCTACAGATGTAGAATCTTGCCCTTTTTCTAGGTGGTTTACTAAAAAATTGTTCTAGTTGTTATAAGTAAAAAATGTACTGTACGATTTTCTAAGATTCGAATTTCACAAACAAAGGGGCTATTTGTAAATTCGATTCGAACGTATTCGACTCTTTGAAGAACAAGATTTGTGTTTCATTTGATTTCAATTCAAATAAGAATCCAATACTTCGAAGACTCGAATACATTCGAATCGAATTCACAAATGATAATTTGCCGCCCTTGATAATTTATATCAACCCAATTTCAAACTTGTGTTTAATGGTGTGCAGGAGCTCCATCTTGTTGATACAAGGAAGTATATATCATCATGAGTGAAATTAAATTTAGCACACTGGGAGCTGTTTCATTCAAAAATTGAAGATAGTTTTGTGAGTTCAATCTTTCAGGTAATAAAATTGGCCCGATAAAATCATTCAACATTAAGACTAAAACTTCTTTGAACTTATGTTTCTCGCTTAACGTGTGGATTTTCTGGTTGTCACTCTTGAAGATGGTAGAAATTGATTACTACATCCCTTGTCACTGTTGATGCGTCACTCCATAAAATGGATGATAAATATGAAGGATTATGTTACTCGTTGTTTAAGAGTAAACGACAGAAATTGGTTTCGTTTGATAAATCCAGTAATAATTCTTGAACTGGAGTGTAGTGGAATGGATATAGACGGTTTCTTCGAAATACCCTTTAGACTTTGCAAATATTAAGTTGTATGGAAAGACGTGTCGTGCTAATGATGGGATCCCTTCCTACTGAATTCAACTTTTGTTTGTCGCGGTATTACCTTCGTGTTTCGTGTTGAATTTAGGGAACATTTTCATATTCATAAGGGAACAATTTTCCTCGTTCTCGTAATCTTCTGGGAACTATTTCCAACATTCTATGATCCGACCTAATTGGATAACGGTTTGGGTATTCACGCTCTGCAGATCGTCCATTTCTGTTACACAAACCATAAATAAGAGTTCTTGAGACATTTTATTATTTCTGATTACAAACGCGCAAACAAATTATTTTAAAATGGTTACCAACCATTTAAGCAATTTTAAATTTGCAACATAATTTAGCAATTTTTCAATAATAAAACATTGAAATGTTAATATCTCAAACCTATGCGTGATCAAAAAAAAAACAAAAAAAAAAAAAATCAGTGAAACAATTGGTCTGATATATTTTTTTTTTTTTTTGGTTTTAATCTATGCAATCTGTTCTGGGGCTCACGGCACTCCCAACTCTTTCACAGTTTAGTTTTACCGTCCTACTTTACGCAGTAGTAGCCAAATCGAGGACGTACGGCTATAGACCCGTTTTGTATAAACCACCTGCACGTTGCATTGCTTCATGCCAACCTATAGTGCTGACATGAAAGGTGGGTCGGCCCATGGATTCTGCACTCTCAACAGGGGGTCGTAGGTCTGATATATTTATATTTAAAAAACAAAAATCAAATTATTAAGTAATTTTTTAGACTAAAAAGCACCATTGGTTTCTTTGAATCTCTTTGAATCTTCTGTAAACCTTAAAGTGCAATTTAAGTGCGTAAAGAAAGGTTCATTTCCGGCCGTTTGGGCTTGTCCCAATGGGACACCCTGTGTACTGGGGTCCCATTTTAAAAGACCCAGTGAAATATTTCGCTAGGAAAGCTGCCAATCAAAAACTAACTAAGTTTTCACTTATAGGGTTTTTCGGAGGCAATCGATTGGTGACCTTAAGTTTGACCTTGAAATCTGTTTTCAAGGTTATTTGAAGGTCTACCCTAATTTTTTTATAGTCATTTTTGACTCCGGATCCTAAAAGAGTGTTCAATTTTTCATTCAGATAGGTACTTAAGGCACTTTTTGAATGACTTTTAGCGGTCGTTTCAAGGTTAAATTACGAAATGATATGAAATAACCAGCAAATGATGGATTTTAATGGGGAATAACTCAATTAATAGTTGTGGGCTCAAGACATAAGGTGGTGGACCAGCTGGTGACCTTGACTCCTACCGGTCGCTATTTCACTCTCTTCTTCGTATTTTATACGAGGAGAGAAATTTAATTGTTTGGGTTTTTCGCCCCGGGGAAAGAAAAAACAAAATAATTTTTGTTTCTTTCCGCAAAGAGAAATTAAAGTATATGGCGAGCAAATACAATTTGAGCAAATAGATATACGTGAACAATTAGTAGAATGTATCAAAAATACTTGTATTAAAAATAAACAAAATGTCTCCAAATTTCAACATTGCTGATGCCATTAAAAGACGATTTAAACTTTGGGGAAATGAGATCTATATTATTTATAACTTAAATTTCTACGCGTGACAATTTTAACAAAAAAACTAAAATTTTTGTTAAATAATGATGATATAAAGGTTGTTGCTAGAATTTCTAATAGTTTATGTACATTTGTATTTTTATTTACAATATTGAAAAACAAAATTCCCTTAGAGTTGCAATCTAATATAGTTGAAGTGTTCCTGTCGAAGTGAATATGTGGGCCAAACCAAAAAATATTTTAAAACGAGATTGTACCAACATATTTATGATTCCACAAAAAACTTTAATCAATTACACAGCGCAATCTAGATTATCCGCCTTATCCAAAATTGTCGCGTCCTCTATAGATAAAGTGTGGCCAGAAATTAAAATTTCCAAATTTTTGTTAAATTATTATGATAATATTAATTTAATAATTTTTTCTGTATCTCTAATTTTTGGCCATAAACTTAGATACTTTTTAGATTTATAATACTGTAAAAAATTTGAAAAAGACGTTATGGAAAAAATCTTGTTTATAATTAATTTCCCTCTGAAGATGACGGATTATACCGTCGAAACGTAAAAACAAATAAATCGTTTTAATATATTAAACGAGCAACTCGAATTGTATGTGTTGAAGGTTGACAAGGGTAATATAACTAGGGGCGAATTAACGCTTAGGCACAGTAGGCATGTGCCTAGGACCCATTGAATTTTGAGGGCCCAAAAATTTTGTCATCCATTACCGGGGTAGCCTTTGTTTTTTCAGAACCACCACACTTCGTTTCGGAAGAAAGGGTTCTAATGTTCGACAATGCGATACTGAAATGTTTTAATGGTTTTCTAGGTTTCTTCAATATTTTGGAATAGCTCGTCTGAATTCTTTTGAACTTCTCTAGAAACAGTAGAAGCTCAATGTAATATTCGTAAATAAAATGCTCCACCGTGGGCACCAATTCGTAACCGGTTTAAATTGAACATTAAGCTGCAAGAAGGGGTCCAATCTCTTTCGATGCCCGGCTTTTCAAAGATCAAAGAGGGTTGGTGCTTAATACAACAAGAGATAACGTGAGACAAGTGAATACTTGCTATTTCCTATATCACGCGCCGTCCGGTTTAATGTAGCCTTACTACATGAATCGACAGAGTCCCGCTGTGGAGGACTTTCTTTTCAACACAAAACCACTATAATTAATGGTTACAATTGATTCAAAAAACTAGAAAGTTCTCCTCCTAAGGCACCAACCTTAGAAACAAAATAGAACCACGACCTACTTTTTATTACCCCAGGCTACCTCAGGCTATCTCTAGATGCTTTGAGGAGCAGAAGACAAATAGAGGTCATCTAAGCTGATCGGAAGGAACACCCGACTCATTTAAAGCGGTCAGGCTTATTCAAAGAAAGCGCTTTAGAGTGGCGCAAGCTCAAAATCAAGGATAGAACTGCCAGCAAATAAATAGTCGAAACCGACCCGGCAACCGCACTCCTTAATACTGTGACAAAAAGAAACAAAGAATCGCATCATTGCAATTAAAAATTTAGCTGACCTAGATTTATCCAAAGTCCAAGAGGGTAGTTTTTGTTTAATGTAATGGAATTGATGTTGAGCTTAATCATCTTTTGCCATTAGGGGGGTTTGCCTGGTTTAGCTATCATTATTACTTCTGTAACTTTCCATTAACATGGAACATATTTTAATTCGTTTACTTCCACTGCATCAGTTTTTTCGAATTTCTTATTAGTTTGACTGATCGGCGAGCTATCATGGGCTGTAGATTGTATTATTTCAATAAACAGTTCTAGTTCATCTTCCAATTGTTGGGGATTTTTTATTTCACGAAACAAATCTCAATTAGTTATCTCGTTAGGTAGTTTTCTCTTTAATTGGACGACTATTTTTGCCTTCTTAGATGAACCACTGGTAACGAACCACATTAAGCTTCATGGTTAACTTCCGGTAAGTGTCAGAGTCCGACGTGTTTATTTTGGGCATGTCATTCTTTAAGGCTGTGACCTAATTTTCATTCTCCGTTACCGATTTTATTACCGTTCGGATTCCAGAATGGCTTGTTATGCTCACAATATTAATTGTTGGAGGCTGCCTCTCTTTGATTTTGCCTTCTTGTTGCTATATGCTTTTAACAGATTTAGTTATCTGCTCAGAGTGATCGAATGCCGGTGAAGATTCAGCTTTCCTCTTTTTAACTCTTTTCTAAGGTCTTTTTTCTTCAAGATCCAATCGGTTTTACTTTTTAGTTCGTCTTCGTATGTGTATTAGTTAAATGGTATATCTACAGATTTTCTGCTCTCTCTACTTTTCTCATCTGATGTTTTTTTCATTTGATGTTTTCTCATCTGTTCGTATCACCTTAACGTTATAGATTCTTTTTTAGATCTTCATTCTCAAACTTAAGAATTTTAACTTCATTGTTCAATCTGGCTACGAGTATAACTTCTTCTATGTTGTTAGTTTCTTCCATAGTTCTTCGTTTTCACGTTCTAGATTCTTTGCTTGCAATAACTCGTTGTTCCTGCTAGTGAAGGGGATATCTCTTGATTTTGTATTTGCTTTCTTGCCACCTGAGGTAGTAACAGCTGTTGTTTTATCCATTGACGTTGCTGTATCTTGACAACAATTGTTGCGCATTGTATACCATTTGTCAAATGATATAGCTACCGCTCCTTTGGTGCCAGACGCACACCGAAAGGCTGTTTTATTTAGGGACATACGAAGTTGGAGGTCTATCGATTTTTAGGTACCGGAGTTCTAGGATATTTGATTGAATTTGTATTACAATTTTTATCTTTATCAAAGATGCATTAAGTATTTTGTGGTAACATTTCTGTGAAGACTAATGATTCGTACGGATTTTTTTTTTTCACCAATCGAGGGAACACGAAACGAACGATAACTAACGTCATCTTTGAGGAATACGATTGATTAGAAAAATTAAACAAGGAACGAAGGAACATGAATTCGTCTTTAAAATGTATTTTGCTTCGATAATTCGCCTAACAAAAATATCGGTAAATAGCTTCATTCGTTGGCTGCAGAAATTTATTACTTCTTTACTTTTAAATGGCCTTAGGCGATATGATGGTTAAGAATAATTAAATTCTTCGTCTAAACAACTGATGAGTTATAACTTAGATCTTTGCGAGCAATAATTTGTTAAGGTGAAATGATTTTTAACATGTTGTTAACTTCAATTCACTTCGATTTCATTACCAAACTTCTTTAAATAAGCAAACAAACTAAAAGTTATATGATAAGGTTATACCATCGGAGAAAATACTGGAGACTATTGCAATTCCTAATTGGGATGTGGTTCCAATTTCGAATGGTGCTTCAAACTGAACGCTTTTATCGTTATCTTAACTATTTTAATTCCTCGTTCTTTAGCAATGTTGCTATTTCTAATAAACCTCAGTGCATTTGGAATGTTGCGAAGTATTTTTGCTTGTATTCTTAGCTGAAAATGTAGGTGATACCTGTAACCCTATATTACCTTGCATGGTGGACCTTGCGGTCTATAGAAACAGTTTTGATGTTCTTTTAATCAGTCAGTACTATTTTAAAGAATTTTATTTAATTGTTTAGTGATTAATTTTCATAACTATTGACACGCTGTACGTGTTGGTCCATTCGCTTTTAAACTCTAAATACTGATCGAAAACCGCACCGGAAAAATGCTCCCCAAATCATCAACTTTGCCAACCTCCGTAAACCTTCGATTTAAGTTTTGTTTGGAAACAATTGGCTATCCAGATTTAAACATACGATATTTCTGCCTAATTTGAGGTGATTAGGTTTAGTTTATGTTCCTGGCGTCATCTTCCGATTCCGTTACTTTCCGAGCTCGTTCCTTTCCGGTTCTGTTTTCGAAATCCCCAGTATCATTCTATGTTGAATGGCACGATAAACCATTTCCTTTAAGCACCCCAAATTCATTGCAATTTCTCCCTTAGTTGCATTTCGATTCCAATATTTCCGTACTATCAGCTTCTCATTTCTTGTATACAGCTCTTATTTTGGCCCATTTTTCCAACTAAAGAAACTACCTCTCTTTTATAAATAAATACTTATTTGGGTATCTAGAGCGCAAAGTGGTGCTTTGTCAGAATCCTTTCAAGGGCGGCAAAGTACTTTACATATATTATGTTACACACGTAACTTTTTCTTTACATACTATTACTTAATAAACTTATCATGAAGGGCCTTTCTCTATATATTGCCTTATAACATGTTCTATAATAGATTTTTTTCAGTTTAATATAGGGAAAACAAAACTGTTGTTCTTGTTTGTATTCAATCGACAAAATAACATTTAAAACCAGTTAGCCTCATGAAAAGATGTCTGACTAAGAGTCACCAATACGGAAAAGCAGAGGTTTCAATTTTGAAAGAAAACAGACGCATTGGGCATGGAAAAAGAGGAAGAGCTTGCTTTCACGTTTTTTTAGTAATATTTCCGTGCTATTTTGAGGGTTCGGAAGCGAAACTTAGGGCTCATATTTACCTTAAACCACCACTCGAATATCAGCACTAATGTCAAAAATTGAATATTTAGACAAAATGAAGATACTCTTGTCAGACAACAACACTTACATTGAAATTTATAAAGTTGGTATTTCTTCAGTGCAATCCAAATTAAATGTAATCAATGTCTCTTGAGAACGTTTAAGAAAAATTGAGAAAAATTTGAGTGAGACCAATTGTAAGCTATATAGGAACACCTTTATACAATTTATCCAAATTTTTTTCTAATATTTTAAATCGTTATGTGGGAAATAACTTTTCGGCTGTAAAAAATGCGGTACATTTTAACCTAAAATTAAAAATTTGTGTCTCTACCGGTTAAATGAGGTCTCGTTGTTCACAAACGTTGACTCAACTTTGGTAATACACATGTTTGGTTAAAAAATTGTGGGTAATAGCATTAAAACATTTACTAATACAAATCTGGAGTCAAAAAAGTTTGTAGAAGCGTTGAAATTTGTGTTAGGTCATACTGAATTTAGTTTTGGGGGAAGATGTTTGGTTCACCGATAGATTTGCCAGTTAGTCCAACCTAGTAATAGAACACATTGGAACCGAAATGTTTAAAAAATCTTCCGTCAAATCAATCTTCTTTCGGAAATCGATAATTTTTTGGACTCATTTATTAGTTTTACTACGCCAATTAAATTTACATGTGAAATTTTAAATTAGTCGTGGCAACTTCTTATGAATTTGGCGAAACCCGGTGAAAATGTGCTCTATATGAAGTAACACGACCTATATTTTTTTGTTGCCTTCTAATAATAGGGGGGTTTGCCGATGCCTGTTTTTTGTCATTTTGCTTCAAAAGTGAAATGTTCACATTGGTTGATGACAGGCTTAATGACTCAAATGAAATAAAAAATAAGATTAAATTAATTCTTCCAGTTAATGAAACAGAGCATTGTTTTTGCTTATTAATGGAAAAGATCATTGTTTTGAATAATGCCATTTTCGTAACCTTCAACAACGTCATGTTATGTTTTTTTTTTAAATATTTATTTTAATGCTAAGAAAAATTTTTTTTATAAAATTGTTTAAATTAAAATTTCTTTATTATTAAAAATGGCATTGCTTTGCTCAAATTTAAAAATGAAACAGGTGACTCGTTTTTTTTGGGTTTTTGGTTTGTTAACATACTTATTTTATTATAATCCCGTTGCCACGAGTGACTACTTCAGGAATAGTGGTTAACCAACTAGATAGTAGATAAATTGATCAGTATCTTCTCAAAATTGCATATTTTTAAGATTTCTGACTTTCTGTACTTCAATTTTGTTGTGTAGACGAGAGTATGAGACGAAATAACCGGAATGCTATAGAATTTACAAATGTTTATGTGTTAGTGGGCATGCTGTTTTTTGAGTGTTTTTTATTTGAGATTGACGGGAGATTTAATTTTAAAATATTAGATATTATATTAGATTTTTTAAATTTAAATGGAAATAAAATAAAATTTAAAAGGCAAAATAATCAATGGCTGCCAAAAGCTAACGTTCAGCCGAATTATTTATTAACATCATTTTCTATATTTTATTTTTTAGATTCCCTATTGTGAAATTGACATTTTCTATTTTGTACACACCATATGTAGATATTACATTTACTAAATACTTTAATTTAATATAATTTAAATTTGTTTTAATGGATTTTAATATAAAATAAAATTTTATTATAAATTGAGAAAAAAATTATAAACACAAATACGTACAAAAAGCATGGGAAAATATGTATATTTCCGTAAGAAGATAAACACCAAAAATTTGAACCAATTTCACCCGATTCAGTTATTTTTGATGCTTACTGGTACAAATACCAGACGAACATAAAGAAAATAAACGACAGCACACAGTAACGATACTTTATACTATACCAAACTCATTCATTTTCGCAACAAAATCAAAGTACTTGGGAATGTGTATTTTTTCTAATGTCTATATGGAAACGTAGACTAAAATGTTTAGTCGCTCTAAGAGCCTAAATTTTTACTGAGGTATTTTGCGTTCAGCGCTTTTAGAGGTGAGGAATCTATATATTTTTGATAGAGTCTATTCTAAATTTCCAAACCAAAGAACGCAAATTTTCTAAGCCAATGAAATATTCCAAATTTAAAAAGTATCTCAATTGTATAGTCTACGTGTGCATCCAATGGCGGTGCATCCATTAAATGCTAAAAAAAAAATTGTCCCGGCTTGTACCAGCAAAAACCTGACAACCCTATATAGGTTAAGCGCGCGATCATACGATTTGTATAATCAATTTGATATTCGCCTGCGCCATATGTACCTTATCGCTAATTTCATACCTAAGCATAAACAGCGCAGTTAAAGAGAATAATTTCGCATAATTTTTTTTAGCTCCAAATGAAGAAAATTACTATATACACTTTTTGTCCATGTATGTGTATATACATATATCGTGTATATATCGATTATATATACCGAGATGCCCTTTGGATGAAATAAGAGATACGTAATTATCGCGCAGAAAAAAAAAAATAGAAAATACCGCGTAGCATAAACAATTTGAGCAACAACAACAATAATGCTTTATGATTGTAATATATCTTCGAGTGATGAATTTTTATGATCAAATTAATTTTTTATAGATATCAACAAACTTAAAAAAATGAAAAAAATAAAGCACAAACCAAAGATAATATGCCCAAGTGGAGGAGTTGAATTTTGTTTTTGTTTTGAATAAAGCAAAAATCAGATTCCGCGGGGCACTTAAAAAATACTAATTATTTTAATTTTTACTAAAAATATACAACAACAAAAAAATGACGCTCGAACGAAGCATATTGAGATCAGAAATTGATCTTAGAGATTTAAAACAAGTTTTTCTTTCATGCAAATCTTATTATTATTATGCATGTCTTGATGTTCAATTCCAGTGATCGTATCAACGTTACATAAATCGTTATTATAATAAAATTGGGGGTTATGGTGTGGGGGCGCAACTGAAACCGAAATCTCTCTGTCGAAAGCGGCATTGTTTACTAAATGATATTATACTTCGGAGTAGGGAATGCATTACCAACTACCGATTTATCGGTATTTTTTATACAAATTTTCCTATAAGTTTTTGATACATCTAAAGAAATGTCTCTCTGTGAGATCATACCATTTAATAATTACTCATGTGCTTTTTTCCAGAAACAAGCAAATAATTTTAGTTAATTTAGCCAGAAGGGAGAACTATTTACCGGACTATTATGATTATTGAGGCCTGTAGAGTCAATACACACTTTATCAAAATTGCCCAATTTAAGTTAGCAGTACATTTGGGTATACAACCCATATAGGGTAGGCCATAATTAAATGAATGATTTCTTTGTTAAATAACACAATAACGAAAAAAAAATCCTCAAAATTACAATTGATATCATTTGTGGGCATCATTACAGTTCATTTTGCTTAGGTATGGAAAATTATGGCCACCATTGATGCCAACTACGGCTTGTTTTTGAGCACTTTTCATGATGTGGCGCAGTGTTTCGGAACGGAATGTTAGCAATTTCTTAGCAATGAATGGTCATTATTTGGCCGACTGGTCTTTTACTCGAAGTTCTTCCACTTCTAGTGCAAATATGTTGCGAAGCATAGCTCATTAGCGATCTCCATTGATCATAATTGCCTACCCTCGTTATCTTCAAAAAAGTACGCTCTTATCAACTACGGTCGTGTCAACTATCTGCTGAATTGGCTTTTAGTGGTAAATCGGCAAATTTAGGTGTTTTGGATATACATATTTTATTAAAATCCTACCAAATGTAAAACAACCAATATGGAATACCATTCTAAATAAATTATAGATAAATCACAGATCTGATAAAAAGATTTATCGATTACCGATAAACAAAAAAAATCGGTAAATTTCCATTCCATACATCGGACACACAAAGGAATTTTGTAATAAAAATTCCGAGCCAAACAGTTGTGAGTACCTGTAGCCCGAATCTTGCATAGAAACTAACAAATAGATACTAAAATGGAGCGATACGATGAAAAAATGAAATCATTTCGAAACTGAATTAAGATTGAGAGCCACCAAGGAAACGATTCAGGCAACACACTTGGATTTTTTTTTTTTTGTTTTTTATAAGAGGGTGAGTTATGGAATCCTGTGCACTGCGACCATTAAGGTCTACAATAGGCAACAGATTTTCACAAGAAGTAAAAGTCCAAGTCCTTGATAAACCTTCCTTAGAGGAACTTCTCATTATTTCTAGGTGACCATTAAAAGAGGTAGAGGCCCTGTAAATACCTAGTAGAGGATTTTAAAGATGGGCGATCTATCTTGAGGGCCTATCTCAGGTATATAATATTATAATTAAAGAGCTTTTGGCTTATCTCATCATAACAGAGAACTCTCCAAGCAATTTCTTTTTTCCGCTTTGCAAGTGGCTCCCAATACTAGCATAGGTAAATATCTTAGTTTTCCTATATTTCTTTGCGGGACACCAAAGCACACATACCTCGATCGCAAGAGTCTCTACTTCAAAGATGCCCCCTTACTCATACTTATTTTGTTTACATCACTTATTACTTTATAATTGTAAGTATTTTTGGTTTTCGAATTTTCATTTATTTTGAAAAATCTAAAATTTAAAATATCTTCGAGTATCGTTCAAATTGTATGCGTCTAAGGCACTACTATACTCTAAAAACATTAAAACAACAATTCTAATTTCTTAACTACAATAGTTCACGAAAAACTGAAATAATTGTGATATTCTAAATTCAATATGTCATTCTAAATTTATAGATTTTTAGAATAGGGATAGAAATGCGGTTTTGTGAATTTAAAATTAAAGATGTTTAGTCCTTTTATAAGAATTAAGTCTATTTTACGAACTCAGAATTATAATTAATTTATTTAATTTAGCTATTTAAGAACCCAAAACGACCGTTATAATATAATATGAATTAAAAATTTGCAAAAATATAAAATTTTATTTGACATAGTATCAGAGGTACCGAGATATAAATTCAAGGGAAATAAAGTCAATTAATTGTATTTCCATTTATTGTTGTCTGTATGATTCAGCTTTATCGATCTCGGTGATAGAATGAGTAGAACGCTTGCTTTATTACTCGAGGATCTCGGGTTCGATTACCGGTGGTCACAAGGAAAAATTCCATGATTGATGGTGTTGTTGTGGTAGTGCTGTGTGTATGCGGTTGTGCCAAGTACATTAACTAAAGCAATATAAAATCCTAAGCACAACTTTGATCCTCTTTAAAAAAATAAACTGTGGAAATAAACTCACTTGATTTTATTTTTTTTCAAATAGATATAAATCAAATTGGCACATGGAACCTCCTAAAATTATCGGAATCGCTGTTTTTCGAAGAGGTTATGCGGGCGATTACCACAAATACCTTTTATTACGGTGCGAACTAAAACAAAGTACAATAAATATTTTGGCCATAACGTAAGTCATGTTTGTGTATGGTACACTTTAGCAGTGATCGACCATATAACCTCTCAAAATTATTAAAATCGCAGTTTGTCAAGAGGTTGTATGGGCGATTTTAGCTACAGAGTAATATGCACATACATGAGAAAAACAATGTGAAACCAAACCGGAAAGGTCGGTGCACATTGAGAATGAGCGACGAGAACGAAGTTTCCTTTTTCAACAAATTATATAAGAAAATTGTTAAAATAGTGAAAACCATATGTTTTTAGTTGGCGGTGGCTAAAAAATCGTGCATTTAGTAAAAATTTAACAGTTTTAATTTTTAGTTTTACTAAATGCACGATTTTTTCGCTGTCGTTAATTAAAAACATCTCGTCACCCATTTTCAATGTGTACCGGCTTTTAAAGATCCCAAATTTCGTCAAAATCGATTGTTTTGCATTTTGTCAGACAACAGTATTGCTTAAATTTTCCCTCACCTCTACTCCTCTATTTGTTTAATTATCTTATCGATCGTACTGTACAAATTCCAGTTTTAATTTTATATTCTTATGTACCCCGCTGTACTCTCTTGTCGTTTCATGTTTAATTTTTAATTTACCGTATGCAATTAAACGAAAAAACAAAAACCGGATTTTATTAGCTTGGTCGGATTTTGTTAGTCCATAAATTAGTTATACATGAAACGTGAAAGTGAAAATAAAAAAAATGTGAATTAATTTTATGCTTAGGATTTTAACTAACCCAAGCTTTTAACAATTGTGATACCTGTGCGGTCAGAACTTTGTGAACTTAATGATTTTCATTAACAGGATGGGTGAATTTTTGTTTAAACGCATGTTAACGGTGAGTGATTTAATTAAATTTATTGTTACAATTCCAAATTAATTTTATATGGGAGATTACGAAGTTTGGAAATATTTTGTTAAAGCTGTGATTTTAGTGTAAGATAATGAGAAATTGCAGTTTTTGATCAAATTCTGTATTGTAACCTTTGTAATAATTCTCGAAAAATTCTAGAAGCAGTTTTGCCGCTTTGAGTGATTGATCTTTTAAACTTGGTGCAATTGTATGAAAAGTGTTAAAGAACATTTTTGAGACTTAAATTCAATAATCATAGTAGTCCGATGTTTCGAAACACCAGGTTTTGAGACAATTACGTTGTTATTTGATTCTAAAAGGAAATTTAGTTACGCCAAAAGTGAAGATTTTGTTTTGTATGTTTATTCTCTTGAAATTTGTGTCTAATGACTTTGTAAGGCGAATATGTTAACACATAAAAATTCGAAACTTGGGAAGTGGAAGTTTATGTTTAAAATAGAAAAGGAATTGTTTTCTTTTCGAATTTTTTTAGGTTTTGGTTATTGGAGAATAATTAATGGACTTCGAAAATAATTTAGGTACCTAATATTTTTGACGACACTGTGGTATTTTTAGGGTTTCTGAAGACTCGGGTCTTAGGGACTAGGCAAGTTCCAGTTCAAATTTTTGAAGACTTGCTGAGACCGAGTCGGCCCCAACTAAAAAAAAAAAAATTCTTTGTTTCTTTTTTTAATTTTATTAGTTTTTGCTATTATTCCAATATTGTTATATTATTTTTAATTACTATTTTCTTAAATATTATTTAATTCGTACGTTTACTTTATGCCAATTTCCAAAAAAGTTTTTCGCTCTTTTGGGTAAAAATTTTAATTTTTTAATTCTTAAATCGTTTTTATGCTACATCCTTTTCATTTCATTTGAGTTCCTTGCCTTTTTTGGCTTTTATGTAATAAATTATATATTTTATATCATAATGCATTCAGAGACTTGTCTGCTAGTCTTGATAATCTTAGAAGCCGCGTTGTAAAGATCTTCAAGATTACTACTCACCGACTTCAGAACTTTTTGATTTTCAACTATTAGTAAATCTTGCAAAATTTCCCCTGATTCAGATTAATTTTCCTCTTCTTTTTGAAAAAATGTTTTTTAAATTGTGCGGCTGTAAGGTTCCAATTATCACTTAGGCAATGGTAATCATAATGTTTTGGCGGTTTGGATATTGAATATCGAGTTCGGTAATATTTTTATGATTCCTATGTCATAAAAGGTAATAAAATAAATTTATTCTCGATTTGTTTCATGTCCAAAGATAATAAGCTTTAATGAAAAATAATTTCATTCATGAAATTTTAAATTTAAAACTTTATGGTAGATATTGGTGTTTTGTTTGGAATTTGGTTTCGGATTTTTGTTTTACCATTTAAAATAGATGTCGTTGGTCGGACCAAGCTCAGTCCGAGTTTACAACCAGAAAGCAAACTTTATTTGTTTTTGGTTTATTCAATAATTATTTCGAAAAAAATGCACTGAATGTACCAGTACAGATTATGAAGATAAGCTTCAATGGATTCTTTGATGGAATGGCCATACAATTTAGACGAGGAGAGATACATCCGGCATGTTAAATGGAATGCCTATATAAACCGGAGCCATTACAAATACGTGAGAGGAGTTTTTTTTGAGTTGATGCCGAGTGGTTAATTTGGTGATAGTAAGAATTAACCTGAGTTTCTTTAAATATATATTTTTTTGTGTTTTGGATATCCAAATATTTTTTTTTTATCTAAATTAAGTGGTGGACAATAATATAAGTGGTGTAAATAAATTATTAATAATCAAGAGAAACATTAAATCTAAACTTTATTTAAAAATAAATCAAAATAAAAGTTAAAAAAAACTCGACTTAATAAATAAATAATTAATTTTTGTGTGGAGAAATAAAAAAAAATTACCGAATGGTAATTATAATTAGATAATTTGCTAAGTGGTCGTGGATTTCCGCTATTATTTTAAGAAACGGGATACATCGGCTAAAAATCATCACTCGATTGTCTGAGGAAACCCTATTCAATTTGGAATCCAAAACCACATGGTTTTTCATGGATGGATGTTCCGGAAGTATATGTATGGCCTTGGCGGAAATTCATCGGATGACCAGAAAACCACCAGTTAATTTAATTTGCTCCGAAAAATATTATAATTAGCAAATAATTAGTTGTTAGATATATATTTGTATTAGTTTAAATTATACATTCTTTTATTTTAATTATAATTAATTATTATTAATTTTTTTTCTTTCCATTTAAATTTAATTATATTAATTTTAATTCTATTCATAATTTTTTTTTGAATTACGTTAAGTTGTTTTCCAAGTTCTTATTAAATTTTGGTTAATAAATTAATTTTTTTATAAAATTTAGTTCATTAATTTTCGTCTGATTTTCTTTAATTTTGGCACGCTACATTTGGCGCCCAACGTGGGGCTCGAAAAAAATAGTGACCTTAGGCTATTGGAAACTACTAACTAATATGCTTTTAGAATAGATTTTAGATTTAAGAATTGTGGTTTTCTGCTCATCAATTGAATTCCGTTATGTAAGTAAAATGTTTATTGGTAACTTTATTAATATCGCTAATTAATGTAACTCTATTACTAGTATTATTTTTGCATTTGTTTAACAATACCAAATGCGTATTGTTATATATTTAACAGTAACAATTATTTTTCAACTAAATTATTGGGAATAGTTTTTCGGTATTGAAGCCCAAATAAGGGATAGTATAACTTTTCTATCATATTTTCCCGTTTGGAAAATTAAGAGGTTTAGATTAATATTGGTTAATTTTTCGTTATCTAAATTTTTTTTTTTCTGTGAAATCCAAACAAAATACGTTCAATTTTTGGAAAAAAAAAACAAAAAAAAAACAAAAATATGAATACCGCTTACTTAAGTGATGGTGAATTTGAACATGAATGTTTTATTCGTGGAATTGACGTTAGTGTTTCGCGAGAACGCTCCCTTCGAGAATTGCGAAATAGACTTAGGAACGAATCAAAAGGAGAAGAAATCCCACCAACAACCTACATTTCAGATACAAATACTGAATTTGAGATATGTGAAATGAAATTCACAGCTATACAAGGTATTCCAATAGAAACCCGTAAATCTCTCGGGAAGAAATTTCAGAGTCAGGTCTTACATTTACTATATCGTTTGCAAAGATTGTCGAATGTTTTACCGGAAGATACAGACACACGACCAAGGGCTCTTTCTATGTTGGAAAAATTGCGTTCCATTGCCCACACGTTAACACTGTTGGATGAACGTAGGGAATCATCCGTTTGCTCAGACCATTCTCAACCGGGCACATCCGGGAAACACCCTCAAGAAAACAAACAAGGGGAATTATTTGGAGATACTTTAGAACATGCACTTAGTATCCTTCAGGATCATGTCAATAAAAACAGTCAGCCTCATAAGTCGGAAGATCGGGGCAAAAAAATTGTATGCTCCTCAAATAAATCTTCAGATGCGGGGGCTTTTGAAACTACCGACTCGGATGAAGATGAACGTCGCGTATCACGCCGCCAATCGAAGTCGTCAAAACCCGGGGATACGCGTAAGACGGGATATAGAAAAGGTTATATTCCTATTCACAAGTGGGGTGTCGTGTTTCGAGGTGATGAGAAAACCAATAAGGTAAATGATTTTATTGCCGATGTCGAAATGTTCGCTGAAACGGAAGGCATCCATGACACAGAATTGCTTGACAGAGCCATTTACTTATTTGATGGTCCAGCTCGACTGTGGTACAGGTCTACTGTGAAAACTAAACCATTTAGTAGTTGGGCCAGCCTTATTCGGTCTTTGAGAAAGACGTTTGTACCTGAGGATCATGATTATTGGCTTATGCAAGAGATTTATCAACGTGTGCAAGGTCGAGATGAAAATTTTGGTCTGTACCTAGCGCACATGAAAAGCGCTTTTCAAAACTTAATAGAACCAATTTCTGAGCACGAGAAGCTTAAGACTATAATAAGAAATTTAAAACCGTTCTATATTGAAAAGCTTCCGATTGTTGATATTAAGACAATTGACCAATTGAGTCGATATTGCAAGAAAATTGAGGATCTAAAATTTAATTTAGATCGTCGCTCCTCCAAACAAACCCAAAATTTCATTGACAACACAAATCCAAGAAGTACATCAACAAAAAGTAAATTATCCGATAGAGTTCATAGCTGTTCGCAATCGGGTGCTTCTGCGGAACAGGATTCGAATGTTAGAAATACCGATGAAAGTGAAGTGTCTGCTTTGAAAAACCTCACGTTAGCTGAATCTAAACCAAAATATTCATCAAAATGCTGGAACTGCTTAGAAATAGGACACGCGTTTCATGAATGTAAACAACCACAAACGCGTATATTTTGTTATAAATGTGGAACGGACGGATCTATCAATAGGTACTGTTCGAACTGCAAAATAAAAGGTAATAAGCCAAAAAACTTGTAAGCCAGACTGGTCTTGGGAGTCAGTCCAATCTTTCAAATACTATGACTCCCCAAACTGTTATAAATTTTTCATATTTTCCCAAAAGTATAAACTTAAGTTCTGTAATTAATTATGCCATAGACGGTAGACCTATGTTAGAGGTCAAGATCTTAGAAATGCCGGTTATTGGCCTTCTAGATTCAGGGGCATCATGCACCATTTTTGGTATTGGCAGTAAAAAAATTATAGATCACTTAGGTCTTACTATACACGATATAAAATCTTCCATAGCTACCGCAGATGGCACATGTCACGAGACTATAGGGTACCTAAACGTTCCTTATACTTATAATGAAAAGGCAGTGATCATCCCGACTTTGGTCATACCCACCTTAACGAACACGTTAATACTTGGTGTCGATTTTTGGAGGGGTTTTAATATCTCACCAGTTGTACATACTTGCTCTGATGTAATTTCTGTGAAACTTAAGGAATGTCAACATGAAATTTCTGATAAGGACTCTAGAGTGTTACATTCAATTTTACAACGTTTCTTGACTTCCGAAGGCGGTAAAATTGGCAGAACAGAGGTTTTGTCGCATTTTATAGACACTGGTGATTCGAGGCCAATAAAACAACGAAATTATCCAGTATCACCATATATCCAGGAAAAACTTGATCTGGAACTTGATCGTATGATCAAGCTTGGAGTTATAGAAAAATCAAATAGTCCCTGGAGTAATCCGATAGTATGTGTGAACAAGCCAAATGGTAAAACTCGTTTATGTCTGGATTCCAGAAAACTGAATGCGGTTACCAAGCAAGATGCTTATCCCATTCCACATATTGGGCGAATTTTGGGCAGGTTTAAAACAACCAAATTTTTATCCAGTGTAGATTTGTCGGATGCCTTTTGGCAAATACCCCTGGAACAAACTTCTAAGGAAAAAACGGCATTTTCTATTTCTTCACGAGGACATTTCCAATTTGTAGTAATGCCTTTTGGGCTCCATAACGCTCCACAAACACAAGCTAGACTAATGGATATTGTATTGGGCGTAGACCTAGAACCTTACGTGTTTGTCTATCTAGATGATATAATTGTGTCAACCGAAACAATAGAACATCATTTGGAATTATTAAAAATTGTTGCCGAAAGATTAAGTAAATCAGGTTTAACGATAAACTTGGAAAAATCGAAATTTCTGCAAAAAAGCATGAAGTATCTGGGATATATTATATCTGAAGAAGGATTGCGAACTGATCCTGAGAAGGTGCAAGGAATCTTGGATTACCCTATCCCAAATTCCATTAAATGTGTCCGAAGGCTCTTGGGCATGGCAGGTTGGTACCGTAGGTTCATTCCGGATTTTGCCACTCTAACTGCACCAATCTCCGATATATTACAAAAACATAAGCGATTTTGTTGGACAGAAGCGGCTAATTCAGCATTTTTAGAACTTCAATCTCGATTAATATCTCCACCAATTCTTTCAAACCCAAATTTTTCAATGCCATTCTTTATCCATACCGACGCTTCCGATGTAGGCATTGGTGCAGTATTAACACAAGGAGAAGGATCCGATGAACACGTTATTTCTTTTTTTTCACAAAAATTGACAGTTCAACAACAAAAGTATCATACCACCGAGAAGGAGTGCCTTGCTGTAATTATGGCGATTGATAAATTCCGCCCATACATAGAGGGTACAAAATTCACGGTTATCACCGATCATGCGTCCTTAATCTGGCTAAATAACATACGGGATCCTACTGGTAGATTAGGTAGGTGGTCTCTTAAACTTCAACAATACCAGTTTGAGCTTAAACATAGAAAAGGTAAATTTCACGTTGTACCGGATGCGTTATCGCGTAGTATGGCGGTTGAAGTGGTATCGCCTGGAACCGACTTGTGGTATGAAAATTTACTAACGGGAATTAAAAATTCACCAGAAGATTACCCATCGTTTAAAATAATTAACGAAAATATTTACAAAAACTACCAAGGTGATGTTGTAAAACTAGTTGTTCCACTGAGAGATCGAATCAAGGTTCTGGAAGCATGTCACGACAGCGCAATTTCTGCTCATCTTGGCGTTAAAAAGACAATAGCCCGTATTAAAGACCAATATTACTGGCCAAAATTGGCAAGTACGGTTAAAGAGTACGTGCGTAAATGTGAAGTATGCAAAGCATCAAAAGAATTTCCAACGGTGAGATCCCCTATGGGTGCAGCAAAGATTCCCCACGAACCCTGGTCAGTTATTGCAGTCGATTTTCTTGGACCTCTTACGAGATCCAAGCAGGGAAATGCATATATATTTCTGGTGGTGGATATCTTTACAAAGTTCGTATTACTGTTCCCATTAAGAAATTCGGAAACATCTAAAACTATTAAAATTTTAGAACAAAATGTATTTTTGTTATTTGGTACCCCAAAAACACTTATATCAGATAACGGACCACAGTTCATTTCACATCAGTTTCAATCCTTTCTACAAGAAAACGGAGTGCGGCATTATCGCAATGCACGCTATCATCCGCAAAATAATCCAGCAGAAAGGGTTAATCGCGTTGTAATCGCCTCTATTCGTGCCTATCTTAAAGATAATCACAAAGATTGGGACAAAGAGCTTCACAAAATTGGTTGCGCTCTACGGACTGCAAAGCATGAGTCGACAGGTTTTACTCCATATTTTTTAAACTTTGGACGTGAGATGTACCACTACGGATATGATATTGGAGCATCCGAAAGTCCAGATTATGTAAATGAAGATGAAATTGATATACCAACTCGAATAAAAAAATTAGAAGATTTTGCAAATTTAAAGGCTACCGTAAAGAAGAATCTGGAAAGGGCGCATCAGAAAGCCGCTCATTATTATAATCTGAGAACACGGACACATAAATTTTCAATAGGAGATGTCGTTTGGAAGAAGCATTTTCAATTATCCGATGCATCCAAAAATTTTTCGTCAAAATTAGCAAAGCGAGTAAAATGCAAAATTAAAACACAAATAGGTTGTAATGTTTACCTTTTAGAAGATATGAATGGAAAAGAGTTAGGAGTTTTCCATACGAAAGATTTCGCACCGGATTGAACATTTCATAATTTATTTGTTTGGATCATACAGTAAGATAAATTGATTTTTTTTATTTTCCACATAAACATTATTGTTTTTTTTGTACTTAGATATGTAATATACTTAAAATTAAAAGTTTTAGTTAAGGTTTGTATAGCTATGAGTAGGTATCGTTATGATCTACTACAGGATATAGTTCACTCGTTGTTCTTTAAAAAAAAAATATATCAGTCAAGTTTAGATCCGGTGACTAAATTTTAAATTCATCTGTTTCAGAATATGGTTCATATTAATTTTTTTGGTTCTATTTTAGGTTTCATTAATATCGGTAATTCAGTAAATCCTCTGAGTTAGGTAATACTGGAGAGGTAGGGTAAAGTTCAACAATTTTTTTTAGTTCCGTATGAACACTTTGGATTTATTTAATACTAGAGTGGTGTACGAGGAGACGGTGACGAAAGATACGTCTTTAAGAGTTTTTTATTATTTTTATTATTTGCGATTGGTCTCTGAGTTTTCATCAATACCAGAACCGTAGCTTTGAGAGTGAGAGAAACATTCTCGTTTATTGTGCTTTTAATTTTTATGGACCTATTTTTTTTGTATTCCAAAATTAGTTCTGAGTCGATATCAGTACCAGACAGTGAAGGAGTGGCGAAAAAGGTCCCAATGTTTATTTTTATTTTTTTTATTGTTAGAACGATTTTTATGCAGTACCGATAACCATAGCCATAAAATATTTAACATCTCTCAAATTTGGGAAATTCAGAACGATATTTTGAGAGGAATTTAAAATTTAGGATAGCTGGTAGCGCAAAGGTTAGGTATTAAGTTTAAAAAAGTTTTTTTTTGGTGAAGGGTGTTTAGGAAATATAGATCATAGGATTTAGTATATTTGTTTTGGGAAAATGAACATTATTTTTTTTGTTGAATCTTAGTTAATGGATTCATTAAGTTTATTATTTTCTTACATTTGTTTTCTTAATTTAAAGTTTCATTTTTCAAACGCAATTTGTTAGTTTAGAATACAATTTAAAATAAAAAAAAAATTAATTAATTTTTCATTAATTAATTTTTTTTTTACTGACGAATTGATGTAGTGTAAGGTTCCAATTATCACTTAGGCAATGGTAATCATAATGTTTTGGCGGTTTGGATATTGAATATCGAGTTCGGTAATATTTTTATGATTCCTATGTCATAAAAGGTAATAAAATAAATTTATTCTCGATTTGTTTCATGTCCAAAGATAATAAGCTTTAATGAAAAATAATTTCATTCATGAAATTTTAAATTTAAAACTTTATGGTAGATATTGGTGTTTTGTTTGGAATTTGGTTTCGGATTTTTGTTTTACCATTTAAAATAGATGTCGTTGGTCGGACCAAGCTCAGTCCGAGTTTACAACCAGAAAGCAAACTTTATTTGTTTTTGGTTTATTCAATAATTATTTCGAAAAAAATGCACTGAATGTACCAGTACAGATTATGAAGATAAGCTTCAATGGATTCTTTGATGGAATGGCCATACAATTTAGACGAGGAGAGATACATCCGGCATGTTAAATGGAATGCCTATATAAACCGGAGCCATTACAAATACGTGAGAGGAGTTTTTTTTGAGTTGATGCCGAGTGGTTAATTTGGTGATAGTAAGAATTAACCTGAGTTTCTTTAAATATATATTTTTTTGTGTTTTGGATATCCAAATATTTTTTTTTTATCTAAATTAAGTGGTGGACAATAATATAAGTGGTGTAAATAAATTATTAATAATCAAGAGAAACATTAAATCTAAACTTTATTTAAAAATAAATCAAAATAAAAGTTAAAAAAAACTCGACTTAATAAATAAATAATTAATTTTTGTGTGGAGAAATAAAAAAAAATTACCGAATGGTAATTATAATTAGATAATTTGCTAAGTGGTCGTGGATTTCCGCTATTATTTTAAGAAACGGGATACATCGGCTAAAAATCATCACTCGATTGTCTGAGGAAACCCTATTCAATTTGGAATCCAAAACCACATGGTTTTTCATGGATGGATGTTCCGGAAGTATATGTATGGCCTTGGCGGAAATTCATCGGATGACCAGAAAACCACCAGTTAATTTAATTTGCTCCGAAAAATATTATAATTAGCAAATAATTAGTTGTTAGATATATATTTGTATTAGTTTAAATTATACATTCTTTTATTTTAATTATAATTAATTATTATTAATTTTTTTTCTTTCCATTTAAATTTAATTATATTAATTTTAATTCTATTCATAATTTTTTTTTGAATTACGTTAAGTTGTTTTCCAAGTTCTTATTAAATTTTGGTTAATAAATTAATTTTTTTATAAAATTTAGTTCATTAATTTTCGTCTGATTTTCTTTAATTTTGGCACGCTACACGGCTAAATGTAAAGTCTGTTTAATAGGTACAAATGTTGGCAAATTTACATTCCATCATTCATTTATTCATTTTTCTTGCTTAAGCAATTTAAAACTTTTCTCTTCATAAACATATTCCAACGTGATTTCAGCTGCGTACAGAGTCGATCACAACCGCCAATTTAGCAGGTTCAAGCGAATTCGGAATATCCTTAAGCTCGTTAAAATTGATGTCATCAAGCATTTATGAGGAGTTTAGCTCAACTAAACCTTCCTTGATAAAATTTTTTAGTTTTACAAATATGATTATTATATTGGCCAAGAAACTCCAACGAGTATAACAATATAAAACTAACTCGAGGTTGCGTCCCAGCTCTGCTTTGATTTTTTCCTGCAGAATACCATTTTAAACAGAAGAAAATCTTAAATACTTAACCACTTTTAATAAGTTGGCGATAATATGGTGAATTCTGGTTGCTTCTTCAATATCCTCCTCTTCCGTTGTTGGCATTTCGATTTGCGTTAAATCGTCAAAACTATTTTCATCTTTGTCATCGTATAACTGCTCTACTTGTGTTTTGATTGTTTTTTTTTTGTGTAGAAAATGTTGCACACTCCAAGATGTAACCCATGATTCAGGCACAATTGATACAATGTTGGACATTCCTTTCCAACTTTATGTGAGGTGAATGAATTTACAATATCCTTTATGAAAAGAAATACGGAATAATTAAACAGGAAAAAAATCCGCTACTCTTCTGATTGGCAAGTGTCGGTTATTGTGAGAGCTATTTTTCTGAAATAATCAATCTCCATGCAGATGCCTTTCGATATGAAATCTTGTATATTATTGAGTCGATCAGATAACGTCGTCCTTCGGTTGTTAATTCTGGAAAATTTTGATTCTTATAAATATTCAGGAGCTGTTTGTCAACCGCCGATTCCATGAACTTTGAAAAATCGCAAAGATTGATCCTAATTAAAATCTAGTGACCAAATTTAGTCTTATTTCGATTTTATAAATTATAAAAAAATATCTTTTGATAAATGTGAATATTAAATGTATGTATGCTAGCTTCATTTTTTTCATAATAATTTTAGCTGAAACCTTCCGCAACGATCGAATGTGCCTTACAATAATATTTTTAATTTGAAAAATAAAAAAACAATAAAAATATTTAATTGGCTTAGAAAAACTGCGTTCATATTTTCTGTAATAAATATTTTTTTCAGTTAAAATTATTTTGGATTAGTTTAAATGAAAAATAGGATTTATAGTTTTTCGCTTTCACGTAGAATTTGGAACTGTGACTTTTTCGTAGTTTGGTATTATTTTTTTTACCAAAGTGTACTCTATCGATTGGAACATACCATCTGAATTCCAATAGAAAATAGACAACAAAATTATAAATAGTGGACCTAGCACACTGCCATGTGAAACCTCAGCGAGGATTTCAAAAACTTCCGATCAAGCAGATAATTTTTGATGATGTTAGAAAAACTATTTTGGTAACTGTCTTCTAACTTTGTGTATAAGTCGTTAAAAACGCTGCAGAGCAGTAATTTTTTTGGTTCTTGGGCGTTCCTGATTTCAGAGACGACTCTATCTACAAATCGATGATCAGGAATAATCTTTTTCTCGTGCAAAACTGGTTTACATTTTTGCAGGAGCATTTTTTCGACTAGTTTTGGAATCATTATGATTTGCGAAATTTTCCAATTTTCAAGAAAGTAACCGGTTCACATTATAGCATTGTAGCAAATTGTATGTTATTACGTTGACACATTTTTCCCTAGTGCTTTTCTTGGATCAATATTTTCCTTGATTTTCTTTTCTACTTGGCGCCACTTGCATTTAATTGGCTGGATTTCATCAGTTTCCCTATCATCAAAGATAAATTCGTTGGGTATAAATACTTTAATAAGATTTTGAGTAAATATGTTTGCTTTGTCTGCATAACTTCTTGCCCTTTTTCCGTCAAAGAGACGAATCGGAGGACGTGAAAGTGTTGGTCGTTTCGGACGTGAAAGTGTTGGTCGTTTTTTAAACTTATTCATTGATTCATTGAGGGTATTAATCACTTTATAAAGGCCCTGGTCGTCGTTTGGGGTTCGATTAAGAGAATTATATCGACAACTTCCGCGTACTTTATTTTTGGATTGATCATAGCAGACATTTAACCCGTGGGGGGCGAGTAGCAGGGACAGCAGAGACGCAACGATTTCAACAATAACGTCAAGCAACACTACCTACAGTTAGTATAAATTTGGGTGACCGCATGGGAACATGATGATGGAACGAAATCTCGCCCCCCTCTCACAACCGCCGATGGAAAAAAATGGTGGAGGGGAATAATAATAGTTGTTTACAGCTTTTCAGAAAAAAAGAGTTTGCGGTACCAGGAAATTTGGGTTGTCCTGTGTCTTCTTACAGGTTGGAGCAGTAGAGATGACCTTTAAATATTGTCCTGTGTTAATAAATAAATTACTAAAAAATATATTACTAACAAATTTACTAACTATCAACTACTTAGGTGTCTGGAACCGGGTTGAGTCTTTGTTGCTAACATTCCTTTCCCATCCCTCGATCTTGTTATATGTAAAAAGGTGTACGATGGCGGCCTGGCCAGGGGCGGATATCACAACTATTAGACTTATGTGGTGGTTATCGATGTGACGCCTTTCTTTACGGGGTTTGGCTTCATGAAGAATGGTGTCGTGTTGTGTTGTAACATGGGTATAGTGGTGTGGTATTCGCATTTATAATACGGGAGACTTGCTTAATGCTTGATCGTACATCGCAATCAATCAATCAATCAATCAATCAAAAGAGTAATATGCACATACATGAGTCTTGGCTAGTATATTAACCTTTTCGAAAAACTGCCATTTTGAATGGTGAAAAATTCCATCCGGGTTCCCAAAGTACGCTATTCTAAATTACCCTAATTACAGGCACAATATTGCACAATCATAAAGGTGAAATATATGTACATATATAGAAAACTTAGGTTTTCTAAAATAGGATTTCTGGCTGGATGTACTCTAAAATTTTCTGAATTTAGAGTAAAACAAAACCAAAGATGTATGGGCAATGTGCACATTTACCGGTAAATGTATACATACCAATTTCGCACATTATCCGTAACATATACACTGTAAAACAAAAGTCTACAAAAAAAATATTTGTTTCTACTACAGAAACCATTAATACGTCCAAACCCATTCTTTAATGCCAGATGTGTTTCTAGCAAATACGGCATTAGAAATTAAAAATGTTAAACCTACGATGGTACATGGGAGTGGTAGTGTGATATTTTGGCGAACAATGGCATCGACTGGGGTGTATAATTTAGTGTTCATTGATGACATCATGAACCCTTTCTGTTAAATGAATATATTCAAAAATAATCCTCTTCCATCTAGGAGTGGTTGATGTACAAGGTTTCTAACCAACTAAATTTCGCACCTCGGTCACCAGACCTTAACCCAATAGAGCATCTTTGGGAATATAGAACGACGGGTCCGAAAATGTGATATTAGTAGCCGGGGACTCTAAAACAAGTTTGGGCAGATCTTAACCTGAAACAACATAAAATTTGGTGTCATCTATGCCTCGACGATTATGCAATGGACAATTATGAAACACAACAATGAAACAATTATGCAAATGAAGAGCAAACTCGATACTTTTTTTTTTTATTTTAAATAAATTTTACTTAGCTGCATTTGCATACGGTAGTATTTCTCGATTTATGGTAACCAAAATATGTTCGAATCGTCTGTCTATAGCTAATTTTGTTTTATTTATTTTTATTCGTCATCTTTTTGTCCATTAATTTATTTGAGTAACATCTGATTGTAACTTCTGTGTTGACTTTTCATTGCTTTCTCCAACAGCACTACCCTGTGGTACTCAGTATCATCTAACTTAATCCTGAATAACCTATCTTGCAAGTAAGATTCGACTAATTTAGCAAATTGCATTGGTAGAAGATTTTTTAACTTGTGATTAAGTCCTTCATGCCACACTGTATCAAACGCTTGTGCAACGTCTAAAAATATAGTTGAACAAACTTTTTTCTCCTCTAGTAAAATCGAGATTAAACTGGTTATTTTGTGTACTTCCGTATAGCTTCTCAAAGAGTTTGGACATGACTGGCAATAGCGAAATTGGCCTACAAGACGAGGTTTTGGGATTATAATTACTTCTGCAGATTTTCACAAGCTGCGGGTATACATTTGGTTCTAAATGCTGCATTTATAAGATTTGTGGGCTTACTTTCCTTGACAGTGTTTTTTAAGGTTTCTGCAGTACTAAGATCGTAACCATAGGAGCTTTTATCTCACACATGACTTCTTTTGATGTTGTCGGTATTATTTCTTTACTTTCTTGCACAACTTGTTCTACTATTATTTCGGCTTCACTATTTGCTCGTAATTTGGCTGGAATATTTTCCAAGCTGTTTAGCAAATATTTGAGCTTTGTATTCTTAATTCCTAGCCCATTTCTCATCTGCTATTCTTATTGGAGCAATCTGCATTATTGGTCTTTTAATTCAAATAATCAGTAATATTACAATTCTTTGATCTCTCTTCTTAATTGTTGAGTGAGATTGGTCAAATCAGTTTTAACTTGGGGTGCCCTTGTTTATTGCAATATTCTTCTTGCTCTTCTTTTTTCTGCTAGGAGTTCTCTAATTTACATAGGGTAGTTGTTTCCCTTAATTTTCATTTTAATTCCAAGGGTATTTTCTCAAGCTGATTGAGTTCTTTACTGGAACCATAAAGTTAATTTTTTCTTCTAAGGATAGTCTAAATAAAGCATTCATAATTAATGTGATTATTTACTGAAAGTGGGTTTCCTTTTCTCTGTGTGATTTTTCCAGTAGTTGATAGGGCTTCACAAATGCATTTCCTTATAGCTTTATACAGTATTAAAAATTATCCAACTTGTCATTTTGGACCAATTCCTGACAGTAGTATGAATCTAAAACATTTCATTAATAGTTCATTTTATTAATCGTTCACAACTTGGAAAAAAAAAATTATAAAATGTTATGACGACTCCTCTCTTTCACATTTCACGGTTCTTAAATGGCTCTTCCAAAATGAAAGTATATCAGCCCACTCGTCCGCAGTTGCCACCACTTAATTAGCCGAATAGGCTATGATCCTGACACCATATTCATCAGATTTAATCCCTTGTAACTTGCTCGTGTTTCCAAACGTGGATAAATGGCCTATTTTGCAGAGTTTAACAAATCAAATTTTTTAAATGGCTTAATTGGAATATCGTTGCGATATCGCCCGTCACATGCATTCTGGTCGCAGCCTGACCATCAGAAACAAACGTTATCATAATTTAATTAATTTTTATAATTTTTTTCATAATTTTATTTATAAATTTTTATTTTCCTTAGTTTTTTTCCGATATTTCTTGGGGATCAATTACCCTAATCGAGTATTCGAAAATTACCAAAATCAAGTACTCAGATATTCGATAATCGGAGTTGGATACCCTAATTTAGATGTTCTTCTTCTAATTTTCTACTATAAACACGGTATTGGATAGATGTCCGATATTGTTACGATGAATTCAACTTTTTGAAACCAATGGTATTTCTTGATACCTGATGCATCCATTTTCTTCTCTACACCCCAAATTGGTGAATTGTAAGGACTTTTTGAAGGTCCTATAATGCCATCATTGAGAAGTCTTTTCTCATATTGATTGGATACGTACGGGTACGTCTTTGGGTAAATTGGCTCCTCAGTTGTCGTTTTGATTTCCGCTCGCACGTTTGTGTCGATAATTTGTTTACTTTCAATTGAATCGAAAAGTTTTTTTTTAGTTGAATTCTAAATTTTTTGTCTAAATAGTGATCTCTGATTTAAATATTGTTTACTTGTCGTGATATTTTTGTTTTCAATGGAATTTTGATTCCTGATGAGATAGTGATAATTTCTTCTTTTATATCAATTACTCACACTTAGAAATTTTGCAGCGATTTTTGGTGTAAGCCTTGCATCGGGGTTATACGATGCAATCATGTGTCATATTTAGATATAAAGCATGATTTGAAATTATTTACAATGTAACGCTCCTAAAATTGGTGCAGTACTTGTATCGAAAACAGACTTCGATATAATTTGCATTGTATCTATATGAAAAGTGCAATTTACATCGAAACCTCTACCTAAACAAAAAATAATAATTAAACAAAGGCGAAGTTGAAACAAAGATAGAAAAAAAAGTATTTTACTTCTGGTTTAATCCTTTTTTGATGTTTGTGTTGTACGGTTGTACATTTGGTGATTAAAAAATGGAAAATAAAAGTGAGGATCACCAAAAATAGTTTTTCGAAATAAAATAACTTTTTGTACGATTTCCAAACACGGATTAGATTGGGAGTACGAGGATTTTGTTGTATCAGGTATTTATAATCTAGTTTAATATGTAGTGGTTGATCTTTTTTACTATACGAAGCAATTGCGCATCGAAAGTGTTAAGTGTAAAGTGTGCAAAAATTCTAGAACATACATCTTATATGAAAAAAACTAAAAATTAATTTGATAAAAAATAATTTGTGCGGCTATAAATGAAAATATTGCTATCTATGAAATTGACTATTTTATGGATTGGATCCGTTTGATACGGTAATTCCAAAACAAAAGTTTCTTAAAATATTTGAACATTACCATCCATCAACCAGCATTTCATCTTAAAATTGTAACGAAAAATACACCGAAAACTGGAGTTCCACCAAGCAGGCAAGATTGCAGGATTAGAGCTAATATTTACATAGCTAAACTAATTTGTAACTATGGTAATCTACTACGGCAACTAGAAAACCACATTAAAGAATCAAACAATGCATTTTTATTAAATAAAAAAAAATGACTCAAAGAAATTACACGGACTGTCTGACATGGAGAGAAGAGCAGCAGTTAGGGAAGTGTGGATTTGTTGGTAAACAAGTTTACTCATTATCCAGAACCCAGTTATATTGAATCATTAGCCTATGCCTTAGTTGCATTGTTTCCACAGTTGAAATCGGCGGATGATGGAGGAATTGTAAGAAATTGAGAAAACAGTTTAATATATTTTACATTTTATAATACAAATGTTTACATAAACTTTAATATAAATTTGCTAATCGTTGGCAACTATTTTGTTACTTCAGGAATTGCTCTACAATAGGAAATTAAATAGAGGATATATGTATAATATCAAGACTACAACGGTTACGAACAAAATATTATTTGTCAGAGGATAATTCAAGTTCAACAAGGAGACCAAAATCAAAAAATTTTGCAGAACATCCGGCTATAGATTTAGACATCAACGAAGATAATCCAGTTTTAGATTTAGACAACAACGAAGATTTTATTATATTGAAGAACGCGAACATAAAAACCTAAAAAGAGTTAATAAAGACGAAATTAAAGAAAACTTTGGATTTGCGGAAAAAATCGGTGGAACTGAACCAAATCGAAAACACTCTTTAAAATTTCCATTTTTTTCACATCTCCTAATCTGGTAAGGATTTTCGTAAAGTACATATTCACAAAAAATAATTCTTAAATCGATCTTCATATTTTCAAATTTCATTTGATTTTTCATTAAGGTATATACACGCAAACAATTTAAAGGACAAATGGACTATACTGTGTGTCCTCATATATTTAAAGTGTACATAGATTTGAAGGGGCCTTCATACAAGAGACTTCCGGAAATTGAAGGTATATTTTACAAATATTTATATATGATTAGGTGATTCGCTTGTACTTATAATTACATACTTTAACTTTCAGATTGGACCGAGTCAATCAAACCAATTTTGTATTTATTACATTTAATTCCCCAAAATATAGGAGGAGTGTCATCATCAAAAAAAATAAGGGACAGCTTTCTGTTTTAATAAAAAAAACTCCTGGTTTTTAAAAAGGTTTTAAATAAAAGCAAAAAATATTTTAGCGCAAATTAATTGTTTTAATTGTTATGTTGTCTATTTCAGATAAATCTAACCATTCCAGAATTAAAAGAAGCAAATTCAATTCATCCGTACCTGATGAATTTCCGGTTTTTATTTATGTATTGAGGGGGAAATTCTAATCCTCCTCGATGAATTTTCTCCAATAGAAGCTTTTGATCTTTTATTTAAATCGCACTAAATATTTAATCAAAAATTCGATAGTTCCATCTTGCTGCAAATGATTTACTTGGTTTCACCAAATCGTTTTCCGCTACATATTTCTGCCGGATTTACACCATGCCTCGTAGTTTAAGAAAAATTGCATTTACTGAAGAACCCGAATTATTACGAACTTCAAAAAAACAAATTTAATTAAAACACTGGGAGTTAATCGAAATTCGGTTCTCAACGATCTTTATTTTTTTAATACCATCAAAAACTATAGTGTGTTGTATCAGTTCGAGTTTTTGTTATCAAACAAAATTTTTAAAAATAGTGAGCAATTAAATCATTGTATATCATCATATAATTTTGGTTATATAGATAAAAAATCGAAACCATCTATTCAAATCAATTTAGGGCAAAATGCTTCGCAAGTTCTATGTTTAGCGGTACATTTCCAGTTAATATTTGATAGATTTTATTATCCTGAACATGATGATCATTGGAAAGGTATAATAACAATGCTCCAAATTTTAACAATTTTATTCTCGTATGAAATCACTAAAAGTGATATTATTAATCTAGAAGCCCTCATATCCAAATACTTATGTACTATTTTAAACAGTTTTAATAAAACCCTCACTCCTAAACAGCATTTGTTAATTCACTATCCGAGAATAATCAGGGAGATGGGTCCCATAATTCACATGTGGACCATGCGTTATGAGGCCAAACAACGGGTGTGAAGTTTGTCCTAAAAATTGATTTTCCTGTGAATGTATTAGTAAGAATAATAAATCACTCGTTATTATGAATTTTTACGTAAACAGTTATTTTACTTATCTAATTTAGAATAAAAAAAACTTTTAAATACAATAAACTTAAGTCTTAATTTAAATTGTCCAAAAAAAACTAATTTAAAAAATCAAAGTTCAGTAGAAAAGTAATATATAAAAATGATTCAATCTGGTCCAAAAGATCGTAACTTAGTGGACACAACATTTAAAAACAATCGGAGAACCCCTCTATCCTAAAACGATAATAAAGACGTCATTCAGGATAGTGAACGATCTCCCTACCTAAAAAACAAAAAAAAAACATTCAAAAATCTAGAAGATAAATGTCTTAGGCAGACGTTTTGCTTCCCTATATGTAAATTCATATAAAGAAATTAGGTAGTATGTATATTAGCACAAAGTTGGACATTAAAAAATGCTTCCGTCTGGCCCGTATATCGTACTCAAATGGATATATGAGTTTAAGTTTAGGTGGCAGTCTCCTCAATAAGATAAGTGACTTAGGACAGACGTGTTGCGTTCCTTTATGTAAGTTTGTATGAAGTTGGATATTAAAAAAATTCTCAATCTGGCTCCAAGATCGTACCCAAGTGGACATATATTAATAAGGGTAGAGGGCAATCCCCTCTATCTTAGAAATGTTACAACTTTCAAAAATCTAGAAGAGAATTGACTTAGGACAGACGTGTTGCGATCCTATATGTAAGTTTGTATAAAGTTGGATATTAAAGGAACGCAACACGTCTCTCCTAAGTGACATAAAGGAACGCAACACGTCTGTCCTAAGTGACTTATCTTCTAGATTTTTGAAAGTTGTAACATTTCTAAGATAGAGGGGATTGCCCTTTACCCTTATTAATATATGTCCACTTGGGTACGATCTTGGGGCCAGATTGAGAATTTTTTTAATATCCAACTTTATACAAACTTACATAAAGGAACGCAACACGTCTGCCCTAAGTGACTTATCTTCTAGATTTTTGAAAGTTGTAACATTTCTAAGATAGAGGGGATTGCCCTCTACCCTTATTAATATATGTCCACTTGGGTACGATCTTGGGGCCAGATTGAGAATCTTTTTAATATCCAACTTTATACAAACTTACATATAGGAACGCAACACGTCTGTCCTAAGTGACTTATCTTCTAGATTTTTGAAAGTTGTAACATTTCTAAGATAGAGGGGATTGCCCTTTATCCTTATTGATATATGTCCACTTGGGTACGATCTTGGAGCCAGATTGAGAATTTTTTTAATATCCAACTTTATACAAACTTACATAAAGGAAGGCAATACGTCTGCCCTAAGTGACTTATCTTCTAGATTTTTGAAAGTTGTAACATTTCTAAGATAGAGGGGATTGCCCTTTACCCTTATTGATATATGTCCACTTGGGTACGATCTTGGGGTCAGATTGAGAATTTTTTTAATATCCAACTTTATACAAACCTACATAAAGGAACGCAACACGTCTGTCCTAAGTGACTTATCTTATAGATTTTTGAAAGTTGTAACATTTCTAAGATAGAGGGGATTGCCCTCTACCCTTATTGATATATGTCCACTTGGGTACGATCTTGGGGCCAGATTGATAATTTTTTGAATATCCAACTTTATACAAACTTATATATAGGAACGCAACACGTCTGTCCTAAGTGACTTATTTTCTAGATTTTTGAAAGTTGTAACATTTCTAAGATAGAGGGGATTGCCCTTTACCCTTATTGATATATGTCCACTTGGGTACGATCTTGGGGCCAGATTGAGAATTTTTTTAATATCCAACTTTATACAAACTTACATAAAGGAACGCAACACGTCTGCCCTAAGTGACTTATCTTCTAGATTTTTGAAAGTTGTAACATTTTTAATATAGAGGGGATTGCCCTTTATCCTTATTGATATATGTCCACTTGGGTACGATCTTGGGGCCAGATTGAGAATTTTTTTAATATCCAACTTTATACAAACTTACATAAAGGAACGCAACACGTCTGCCCTAAGTGACTTGTCTTCTAGATTTTTGAAAGTTGTAACATTTCTAAGATAGAGGGGATTGCCCTTTACCCTTATTGATATATGTCCACTTGGGTACGATCTTGGGGCCAGATTGAGAATCTTTTTAATATCCAACTTTATACAAACTTACATATAGGAACGCAACACGTCTGTCCTAAGTGACTTATCTTCTAGATTTTTGAAAGTTGTAACATTTCTAAGATAGAGGGGATTGCCCTTTACCCTTATTGATATATGTCCACTTGGGTACTATCTTGGGGCCAGATTGAGAATTTTTTTAATATCCAACTTTATACAAACTTACATATAGGAACGCAATACGTCTGTCCTAAGTGACTTATCTTCTAGATTTTTGAAAGTTGTAACATTTCTAAGATAGAGGGGATTGCCCTTTACCCTTATTGATATATGTCCACTTGGGTACGATCTTGGGGTCAGATTGAGAATTTTTTTAATATCCAACTTTATACAAACCTACATATAGGAACGCAACACGTCTGTCCTAAGTGACTTATCTTCTAGATTTTTGAAAGTTGTAACATTTCTAAGATAGAGGGGATTGCCCTTTACCCTTATTGATATATGCCCACTTGGGTACGATCTTGTGGTCAGATTGAGAATTTTTTTAATATCCAACTTTATACAAACCTACATAAAGGAACGCAACACGTCTGTCCTAAGTAACTTATCTTCTAGATTTTTGAAAGTTGTAACATTTCTAAGATAGAGGGGATTGCCCTTTATCCTTATTGATATATGTCCACTTGGGTACGATCTTGGGGCCAGATTGAGAATTTTTTTAATATCCAACTTTATACAAACTTACATAAAGGAACGCAACACGTCTGCCCTAAGTGACTTATCTTCTAGATTTTTGAAAGTTGTAACATTTCTAAGATAGAGGGGATTGCCCTCTACCCTTATTAATATATGTCCACTTGGGTACGATCTTGGGGCCAGATTGAGAATCTTTTTAATATCCAACTTTATACAAACTTACATATAGGAACGCAACACGTCTGTCCTAAGTGACTTATCTTCTAGATTTTTGAAAGTTGTAACATTTCTAAGATAGAGGGGATTGCCCTTTACCCTTATTGATATATGTCCACTTGGGTACTATCTTGGGGCCAGATTGAGAATTTTTTTAATATCCAACTTTATACAAACTTACATATAGGAACGCAATACGTCTGTCCTAAGTGACTTATCTTCTAGATTTTTGAAAGTTGTAACATTTCTAAGATAGAGGGGATTGCCCTTTACCCTTATTGATATATGTCCACTTGAGTACGATCTTGGGGTCAGATTGAGAATTTTTTTAATATCCAACTTTATACAAACCTACATATAGGAACGCAACACGTCTGTCCTAAGTGACTTATCTTCTAGATTTTTGAAAGTTGTAACATTTCTAAGATAGAGGGGATTGCCCTTTACCCTTATTGATATATGCCCACTTGGGTACGATCTTGGGGTCAGATTGAGAATTTTTTTAATATCCAACTTTATACAAACCTACATAAAGGAACGCAACACGTCTGTCCTAAGTAACTTATCTTCTAGATTTTTGAAAGTTGTAACATTTCTAAGATAGAGGGGATTGCCCTTTATCCTTATTGATATATGTCCACTTGGGTACGATCTTGGGGCCAGATTGAGAATTTTTTTAATATCCAACTTTATACAAACTTACATAAAGGAACGCAACACGTCTGCCCTAAGTGACTTATCTTCTAGATTTTTGAAAGTTGTAACATTTCTAAGATAGAGGGGATTGCCCTCTACCCTTATTAATATATGTCCACTTGGGTACGATCTTGGGGCCAGATTGAGAATCTTTTTAATATCCAACTTTATACAAACTTACATATAGGAACGCAACACGTCTGTCCTAAGTGACTTATCTTCTAGATTTTTGAAAGTTGTAACATTTCTAAGATAGAGGGGATTGCCCTTTACCCTTATTGATATATGTCCACTTGAATACTATCTTGGGGCCAGATTGAGAATTTTTTTAATATCCAACTTTATACAAACTTACATAAAGGAACGCAACACGTCTGCCCTAAGTGACTTATCTTCTAGATTTTTGAAAGTTGTAACATTTCTAAGATAGAGGGGATTGCCCTCTACCCTTATTAATATATGTCCACTTGGGTACGATCTTAGGGTCAGATTGAGAATCTTTTTAATATCCAACTTTATACAAACTTACATATAGGAATGCAACACGTCTGTCCTAAGTGACTTATCTTCTAGATTTTTGAAAGTTGTAACATTTCTAAGATAAAGGGGATTGCCCTTTATCCTTATTGATATATGTCCACTTGGGTACGATCTTGGGGCCAGATTGAGAATTTTTTTAATATCCAACTTTATACAAACTTACATAAAGGAACGCAACACATCTGCCCTAAGTGACTTATCTTCTAGATTTTTGAAAGTTGTAACATTTCTAAGATAGAGGGGATTGCCCTCTACCCTTATTAATATATGTCCACTTGGGTACGATCTTGGGGCCAGATTGAGAATCTTTTTAATATCCAACTTTATACAAACTTACATATAGGAACGCAACACGTCTGTCCTAAGTGACTTATCTTCTAGATTTTTGAAAGTTGTAACATTTCTAAGATAGAGGGGATTGCCCTTTACCCTTATTGATATATGTCCACTTGGGTACTATCTTGGGGCCAGATTGAGAATTTTTTTAATATCCAACTTTATACAAACTTACATATAGGAACGCAATACGTCTGTCCTAAGTGACTTATCTTCTAGAATTTTGAAAGTTGTAACATTTCTAAGATAGAGGGGATTGCCCTTTACCCTTATTGATATATGTCCACTTGGGTACGATCTTGGGGTCAGATTGAGAATTTTTTTAATATCCAACTTTATACAAACTTACATATAGGAACGCAACACGTCTGTCCTAAGTGACTTATCTTCTAGATTTTTGAAAGTTGTAACATTTCTAAGATAGAGGGGATTGCCTTTTACCCTTATTGATATATGTCCTATTGGGTACGATCTTGGGGTCAGATTGAGAATTTTTTTAATATCCAACTTTATACAAACTTACATAAAGGAACGCAACACGTCTGTCCTAAGTAACTTATCTTCTAGATTTTTGAAAGTTGTAACATTTCTAAGATAAAGGGGATTGCCCTCTACCCTTATTGATATATGTCCACTTGGGTACGATCTTGGGGCCAGATTGATAATTTTTTGAATATCCAACTTTATGCTAATATACATACTACTTAATTTCCTTATACGAATTTACATATTGGGATCAAAACGTTCTGCCTAAGTCATTTGTCTTCTAGATTTTTGAATATGTTGTTTTAGGTAGGGACATCGCCCAATATCCTTAATGACGAAGATAGAGCGGTTCACCGACTGTCTCTAAAACTTGTGTCCACTATTAATTACGATCTTATGAACCAGATTGAGTAATTTTTATATATCACTTTTCTAATGATCTTTGATTTTTTAAATTGTTTCTTGTTGATAATTTAAATTAAGACTGAAGTTTATTTAGAAGTTTTTTTGTAAATTTAAATTACATAAGTAAAATAATTTTTTAACATAAAAATTCATAATAACGAGAGATTTATTTTTCTTACTAATACATTCACAGAAAAATCAATTTTTAGGACAAATGTTTAATTTTAGGACAAACTTCACACATTTGTGCAGTCGCGTGAAGTTTGTCCTAAATTTTGTTTTTGTAATTTTAGGACAAATTTAGGACAAACTTCACGCGAATGCCCAAACATCGGTATTTTACAAAAAATGTAAACCAAAATTTTATAAATATTTGTCATTCATTTGCTAGAAGACATCAAAAGATGATAGCAACCTGTTGGGAAAATTTTGACTCCGAATTTCACTATAAAACTGGCAAGAAATCTCATTTAATAGTACTGAATTCATACTACAAACATTTACAGGCCCCGGTATTTAAACTTGCCTTTGTAGGTAGGATAGTAGGATTTTTGAGAAATTGTTCAATTTTACAAAGTTCTGGAAATTTTGGAAGACCAAAAGGAAGTGCATTTTTAGTTGCGCAATATTTAGGTATTTTAGATGAATTTTACTGTAGTTTCGTGCAAGTTAAAAAAACGATGATCCAGTATGTGTAAAATATAAGGACTTAAAATACAAAAAAAGCTATGAAGAACATTTTTGCTGCAACAACAATAACTCTAATATTTAATTATAAGTATTAAAATATGGATAACAAAAATATTTTTTATCCATATATGGTATTATGTTTTTTTATATAAATATTCTTGTATCGAAAACAAAAAACACTATTAATTTTTAATTTTAATAATTAAAATAACTTTTTAATTTTAATAAAATAAACGTTGATGCATCATGAACTAACTTGCTCACAGAATATTAATGATATTTTCTTAACCTTCCATTATTGACCCCTTTGTTAGTTATAGAATTACTATCCATGGATGCAACCCCATGTAGGATTCTGTTTTATGGGATCGTAAGGCCATAAAAATCGCAAATTTTTTTAATTTTAATTAAATTTATTAATAATATAATAATAAGACTGAAAAAATCAATTCAGTTTAATATTTTTTTAGAGAAATTTAAAAATAATGCAGTATCCATCAGTAGTATAAAGTGGATGGTCCTAGCACAGTCATATTTTTATATGGAAGAGAGCAGTAACACCTCGATAACTAAATCTTCATATAAACTGTATACGTCTATGCATAAATTGATTAAAAATCAGTCATTCAACTGTATATTAATTTTTTTTTAATTTTTTACTAGATGGCAGCACCGTCAATTCACATTATGGGTGGATACGACTCAAGATTAGTAATGCACGGTGAAAATTATGCCTATTATATACTGCTTAACACCTAAGTTTAAAATATTTTTAGCCTTATGTTGTGGTTGTTGTTCAAATTAACACGCTTTTAATTAACACTCACAACATAACTTTATTAATATATATAATTTCTAATTACATTTACTTTATTTTAATCTCACTGTATGACAGCCAACAACACAGTATATCGTACCAAAAATGTGTGTTGTCAGAACCGAGAACTAACTCAGGGTTGTACAATGAAATATTATAAATATATTATATTCAGGGTTGCAACATCTCCCCCTAATAAAGCAGATATGGCTCCAGGTATCGAGGAATGATGTTATCCCGTGTAGAACGTCTTAACTCGGTTGGAACTGATGGAGATGGAACTTGTTCCTCGTCGGGAACTGATGAAATTTGTTGTTGCTGTTGTGGACTTAGATGAGGTACTTCAAAGTCATCCAGTAATATCTGAAGAGGTCGATGTGACGATCTTGATATTAATTGATTACCATGCGATCTGATAATTTTGTTGCCATCATCAAGAATAATTTTGTACATGACACGTCCTATTTTGGAATGGATTTTTCCGGGAAACCATTCAAAATTATTGTTTTTATAAACCTTGGCTTGCACCAAGTCTCCAACTTTGTAATGCCTTGGTTTAGTTCCGTGCTTTTGTTTGAACTGTTCATTCATCGAATTATTCCGATGATCTGCTGCATGAGGTTGCTGACTTGGTAGTAGTAGGTCCAGAGTAGTTCTGATTTTGCGGTTGAACATAATCTCGGCTGGAGACAATCCAGAAGGTGTATTCGGATTTGGTGTAGTACGATAATTTGATAAGAAAATTTGTAGTGTTTCCTCTATTGACTCTCCTTCCCCTTGAATTTTGTTCAACGCCCTTTTCAGCGTATCGACGAACCTTTCCGCCTGCCCATTTGATTGCGGATGGTATGGGGCACAACGGAGATGCTGTATGCCGTTCCGCTCACATATTAGTTGAAATTTCGCGGAAACGAACTGTGTGCCGTTGTCTGAGACGATGAGTTGTGGTGATCCAAAACGAGCCAAACTTTCTTCAATGATAGCTACCGTTTTGGTTGCGGTGATAGTTGGTGTAATGAATATTTCTGGCCATTTCGAATATGCGTCAACAATGACCAAAAAATATAATCCGTTTATTGGACCGGCATAATCAATATGAATGCGCTGCCATGGACCCTCGGGTATCGACCATGACTCCAACGGTACCTTTGTAGAGGTCTTTGCAACACTGGTGCATTGATTACATCCCTTGACCAAATCTGCAATATTTTCGTCAATTACAGGCCAGTATACGTAGCTGCGTGCAATAGATTTCATGCATTCTATGCCTTGATGTGTTTTATGTAGTTGATGCAATACTTTCCGTTGATACATATGTGGGATTACAATTCTATCCCCGAACATCAGGCAATCGCCGATAACTGATAATGATTGTGATCGTTTTAAAAATGCTCTGACGTCCGTATTGGAAATCGATTTTGGATTTGGCCATTGAGAATTGACGTAACGACTGTTTGAAGTATTTCACATTGCCGAGTTGCCTTGATTATCATCGAATGCGTGATTGGCAAATGACTGACTGTATCTACCTGTGAATTTCGCAGATCAACTTCAAACTGAAGCGATGGTATTACGTAGTCCTCGTCCGGTTTCAATTGTGCACTTATTAAACGTGAGAGAATATCGGCGTAGCCGAATTTATCCGTCGAGACGTACTCAATGTTGAAATCATACAGGAGTAAGGTACATGCCCACCTTTGAAGTCTATTCGCAGTGTAGACAGGAATTCCCTTCTTTGAACCGAATATTGATAGTAGAGGTTTATGGTCCGTTTGTAAAATGAATTTCCGGCCTTAAATCATCCGATGAAATTTAGTAACTGCGAATATCAAGCCTAATGCTTCTTTCTCGATCTGCCCGTACCCCATCTCGGCTTTCGTTAGAGACCGAGAAGCATGGCTAACTGCCTTTACCGAACCGTCTTCATACCGGTGATATATGCAAGCACCGATCCCAGTCTGACATGCATCTGCTGCTACCACTATCTGCTGATTTGGGTTATAATGGGTAAGCATGAGATCAGACTTAAGTATTTGTTTGAAACGTTCGAATGATTTCTGACAATCAGTCGGCCAGTCCCATTTAGCGTCTTTTTTAACTAAGGCATCGAATGGGCGTCTTAGCTGATGCATATCTTTGATGAATATACCGTAGTAATTAATTGCTCCCAGATATGACTGCAACGTCTGAATGTCCTTTGGTGGAGGCATGCGTGTGATTGCTTTCACTTTCCCTGGATCTGGTCTCGTTCCGTTTTTATCGATAATTCGACCCAGATATTTAATGGATTTCATAAAGAAATTACATTTATTGATTTTGATGATGAAGCCAAAATCTTTAATACGCTGAAGTGTTTGGTATAAACGATTTTCGTGCTCTGCTTCTGTTCTACCACAGACGATTAAATCGTCCATGTACGCTGCTACCCCTTCCAGGCCTTCCACCATAGTGCTCATTATTTGCTGAAATGCACCTGGCGCAGCTTTGACACCGGGTGGCAGTCGATTAAATTTGAACAACCCACGATGTGTGTTAATTGTAAGCAATTCCCGTGACTTTTCATCGACTTCTACCTGAAGGAACGCATCACACAAATCTATTTGACTAAAGACTGTGCCATTTGCCAGTTTTGAAAAAATGTCATCGGGTAGCGGTAATGGAAATTGATGAGGCTCGAGTGCGTCGTTTAGACCTGTTGAATAGTCTGCACAAATTCGAATCCTACCGTTGCTTTTTTTTACACAAACTATTGGTGCGGCCCATTCGGAAAAATCCACTGGTGTGATGATACCCAGTTGTTGGAGACGATCCAGTTCATCATTTATTTGTGTTAATGCCGCGTACGCCACTGGTCGTTTCGCTCTGAATACTGGTTTCTTATTTGGTTTGACGTGCAATGTGACTTGTGTTTTCGTGCACCGTCCGAGAGTATCTTTGAATACATCCGGAAATTATGAAATCAGTGTTGTTATCAGCTGCTGGTCTGAACTGATGCTGTTAATGGATGAAACGTTGCATATCGATCTGAGCGGCACATCCCAGATGTTGAATTTATCAATCCAATCTATTCCGAATAGATTCAGATTGTTATCGCCTGATACAAAACATTTCCCCGTAATTGTAGTGTTATTGAATTCCATATCACATTGAAATTCCGCTAACAATTCAAGCTGTTGCCCAGATGCACTTGTTGCTGATTGATTTGTTTTTTCCAATGTGGGCTCACCAATTTCCTGCCAAATTGATTTGGAAATAATGGTAATGTCTGACGCTGTATCCAGCTGCATATTCACTGAGACATGGTTGATTCTTACATTGATGAATTTGCGCTTTGCAGCCATATCTCCATTCACTGCAAAAATTCCTTTTGATTGTGGCACATTTTTGTTTTGATTTTTAATATGCGCTTGTTTGCTGTGTTGGGTAATATAACAACCGTTATAACCTTCCTTATGCCCCACCTGTTGGCATTCCCGACACCGATGTTGTTTGTACGAACATTCGGCTGTGAAATGCATGCCGCCGCATTTCCAACATGGCTTACTGGGTGCTGATTGGCGTTTGTCCGTGTGATGATTCGGATTGGGCTTATTTTGGTATTTGTTTTGACTGTTGAAATGTTTTTTCTGATCTGTCCCTGCATTATGATGGTGACTGTTGAAATGGTTCTTCGGATTTGCCCCTGAGTAACTGGCGTTGACTACTGATTTTTGTTGATAAGAATGATTGTCACGATTCTCAATCATTTTTGTGTCTTTTTTGAGGTTAATGAGCTGCTGGGCTTCTGTTATCAACTTCTCTAGTGACATTGTTTTGTCTGCATCGATTCTCGACAACAGTTTTGTTCGGATCTCTGCGTCACATGACGACCTTAACCCACTTGTAAAAATAATGCATTTGAACTGATCTGCTGTCAAATTCTTCAGATCGAAATGCTCGCAATGCCGGTTTATACGGCCCGCGTATGCCACAAAATCCTCCAAACTTTTCTTCTGCTGCTGTAAACACTCGAATCGTAGATTGAACAATGATTTTTTCGGACCGAAAATGTCTTTTAATTTTGCGACAGTTTCGTCAAATGAGAAATCACGAGGGCTTTTCGGTAAAATGTAACCCACGTATTTGTCATGATTCGATGTGTGTAGTTTACGTAAAAGCAGCCTCGTCTTCACTCCATCGTCCAAATTTTCACCATCTACCTTGAACAAATCCTCAAATCTTTCATACCATGTGTCGAAATATTTGCCGTCCTCCGGATCATGGTAAAATTCAACAATCTGATTCGCAAGATTATGAATTTGTTGAACATCGTCATTTTTTGTACTTTTTGCCAAATGTTTGATTATGACGTCGTGTGATTTGAGCACTTCGGTGATGGAACTCAACATTTTTTTTGTAGCTTCGTCCATCTTGTTTTTTATTATATATATTATATGTATATAAAAAAAATCGCTAACACGTTTTTTTATTTTTTATTTTTTATTATTTACTCCGTTATCCTCGTCGCCAATTCTGTTGTGGTTGTTGTTCAAATTAACACGCTTTTAATTAACACTCACAACATAACTTTATTAATATATATAATTTCTAATTACATTTACTTTATTTTAACCTCACTGTATGACAGCCAACAACACAGTATATCGTACCAAAAATGTGTGTTGTCAGAACCGAGAACTAACTCAGGGTTGTACAATGAAGTATTATAAATATATTATATTCAGGGTTGCAACACCTTATATAGTATAACTAAAAAAATAAAATAAACAATAAAACAATAGAATAATTCTAAAGTATCTATAAGGCCATAAATGACCTTCTGTTTCCTTATTATTCTATTTAGTTTTCTTTTGAGTACTTCCCATTTTGTATTTTATTTTTGTTTCTTAATTTAAACACATGTTCGGTGTTTAATGGCGCCAAATATTTTTTTATTACATTATGTAATAACATATCTTAACAACTGGAAAGATTGCAGGGTTTTATTTATAATAAATTCCTTATTACCTAGTTTTTTGTGTTCTAAAACACATTGCAATAGATACAATATGAAAATATCGGTACAATTTTGATTCCTTTTTATTTAGCGATATAAAGTACTTTGAAATTACATTTGCGATTCAGCATTATATCTTCATTTGGATTTCGTCGCTACTAGCTTTGAAATTATTTTCGTAGCAAGTTACATTAAATTGCTTATTTCAAAGTAACTTCCATCATAGTTTTTTCAAAGCAATTTTGAATCTTACCTCATATTACGAAGCAAATTGTATTTAAATTTTATTCGATACAAAACCTACTTTACATATCTGTATATCATCATCCCCCTCCCCCCCCCCCCTCCTCCCCCCACCCTCCCCCCCTTCCCCGCACCTTGCTAATTTTATAATAAATGGTTGCTTTATCCATGTGTGTCTTTGGCCAATTCTCGTTTAATAAAAAAAAATTTCGTGCCCGTGTCGATGAGTTATGTATGTTAGGATTTTACTGTTATGTTATTTGTATTCTAGGTAAGATATGCTTGAGAGGCTTCTTTCGTAAAATTCACCTCGAAATTATCTTCTGTCTCCGATTTATCTTCTATCTCACTATAATTCTCGATTTATTCTTCATACGAGTCTCCTCCATTTTGCTCTTCCAAATGGAATATTCTTTGTTGTTTATGTGAATTTAGGTTTAGATCTGAGTTTAAATGCCTTTTAAGCTTGTTTCTTATATTCTATTGTACTTTTCTTGTTTTCGTTAACTCGCCTACTTCCATTGGTAGTGGTGGCTTGGGTTGGAACGACCTCGGTGGTAGTTTATGATATTGTCGTTGCTTGGAAGCGACCTTAGTGTGATTTGTTGACCCCGAGGCCGAGATGTAGTTATTTGATTACCTGGAATGGTAACCGAGTTATTGAAGTTTCTGTTATGTATCGAGAGATTTCTGAGGTTCTGAATTTGGATCTCGAGACATGATGAATAGGCTTCCCATAGGGTTGAAGGTCTTTATATGGTGAGCATTTTTGATATGTCACCCGCTAAGCCTCTTATGAAAACATTTAGTCCATGGTTTCTATAAGTTTTGCTTAGAATATTCATAATATCCGTATTGTACTTTTCGGTTTTCACTTTGTTGAATGAAAAATCATATCGTGAATTACCCTATCACGTCAGGTTTTTGATAAATTCTAACTTAAAAGTGTCAAAAAGCGTGTTTTTGGTACTTTTGCACTTGAAATAACTTGAATCGTTAGAGCAAAGGATCTTATATAGCATACCAAAATCCACGACTGCAAAAACATTATAAATATAAGAATCTGCAGATCATTGAGCTATAAAATGAGAAGGAATACAAGTTATGCGTGCTTATGAAATAGAGAACTTATGATCTCTTTTTATTCTTGAGTTATTTCAAGTGCAAAAGTGGCAAAAACACGCTTTTTGACAATTTTTAGTTAGAATTTATCAAAAACCTGACATGAAAAAATGTTTAACCCTTTTTTGCAGGCCTGTGTTGTTAGTGATAATTTGTGGTTAACATTGTCGTAGAACTCGTCAATGCTTTTTCTTCCTTGAGTTAAATTGCTTAGTTGTTGTTCGAGCGTTCTTTGGTCTCGCTTATTGGGCATAATCTAATTATAGACAGCTTATTATTGAACTTCAAATTACATCGAAATTATTGTAGGAAATGAGCGCTGCATTTATGCGGTTCCTCTTATTTTGTGGCGGATGATTTGCGTAAAATTGCTCGATATAATGTTTTTCCTTTTACAATTTCGTAGTATTTTAGTATCCTCTATTCGCTGTATACCCACGACATATAATGTAGCGGATTTTCAATAAATATTTGGAGTTCCTTGATACGGTCAGGAAGTTTACTGATTTCTCGAAGATCATTTTCATTTTTTGGTCCTTGGGTCATTTGGGTTTGGTGTTTTCGAACCTCCAATTACTCCAATATTTTTTCTAATTGTTTTTTTAGCTCAATTTGTGCATTGTTTGATCCAGACAGTTGTACAATTGCATTATTTAATTGGTCTGACGTAGCAATTTTTTCACCTTTTTTTTTTGTTTATAGTTAACTGGTTTTACTTATATTAATAGATATGATTTATTTGTTTAATTTACTTGCAATAAAGCGGGTTTCATATTTGAGGATGATTCTCCTATTATCGTTTGAATAATCCAAGGATTAGAATTTCGGTGAAGTTTTTTTTATGGTTGGGAGTCGTCGATTGTGTGAGCGGATGATTCGCAGATTTTTTTTTCAGCTGTATACGTTGATGCTTCTTAACAGCCTATTCGTGGTATGACACAGTGAATATTTTACTGAGTATTATGTTCTCACGGAAATAATACTCTTGTGCTACTATGTTCTTATGGTATATGCTCGTAGTGTTATTCTGCACATTGTAGAATTTTCACTTTCACTATGGTTGCTATTATGTTCTCATAGAAATAGTATTTGGCAATTTATTACTTAATATTTAAATTTAGAAGAAAATTCACTAAACTCATTTGAAATCAAAACTTTCGTCTTGGAACGATAACAATTTTAGTATCAGCTTGGTTGATTTATTTGTAATATATGTTTTGCACTCAAACTGTATCCTTTTCCTCACTTTTGGTTGAAATTGATCATTTTACAAATTAAATTCAACCTTTTGAAATCTAAATTTGAGCTTTTGCAAGTCAAGTTTTGATTAGAAAAAGTTGAATTTGATTTGTAAAAAGAAATTCTAATCTCTTTTGCTGCTAAGCATCTTGTAAAGTATCACTGTGATATTCATAAAAATGAAGAAAAAATTGTTGAAACTTTCTTCTCAATGGAGACGAGCCAAAACAGTCAGTCTCTGTAATGTATTAGCTTTTGTTCGCCCTACAGTTCTCATTTATCCTTATGATTACCGGTATACGGTAAATCATCGGTAAAATCGGTTTATTTTGAAATTTAAATATAAGGAAAATGAAAATTCCAAATTAATTTTGCAAATTAGTGATGGTGTTTGTTTTTCGTTTATTTGCGGCAAGGTTCTCCCAATTTCAGAATACTCTCGTTGCTCCCCGATTTCAGAACCCCCTGGTCTGGGATTTCATCTTTTCATAACTTTTTAAAATTTCTTAAGATTTTTCGAGTTTAACAATGGGGGTGAGCTTCGTGATGATTGAGACTTAACTGGTGATTCGGTGTTTCGAAACTGTACGTTAATCAAATTTTGCATATTGTTTTGTTGAGCTTTACCTTATCTTGTTAACCTTATCGTATATTGGACTACTAACAGTATACAATAAGATAAACATTACGGACTCTAAACTTTGCAGACGTATTCCTTAAGGTATTATAAGCTTGTAAAAAAGTTTTCCGTTCGTGGTCGGGCGCTGCTCCTCCTGCTCGAAGAAAAATGGTACAAAATTTTACTTTATAAATACCTGCGAAACTATAAAAAATATGCAAAAAGAAAAATACAAATAAAAGTCGAAGCTGAAAGTTTTATCTTTAATTTAGCATTTATTTTATTTTTCTACGATAATACATAATTGGACGAATTACAGAAATTTTTATTTTTATTTTTTAATCTATTTCGTTACCTCAAATTTCTAGCTACTTAGTTCCCAAAATTTTCTAAACGACCAATTTTATACTAGAGTTGTTAAAGTCTCTACCATTGATAACCTTCTAAGGGCCATTTTATGTACATTCGTTGTCATTTACATGAGAGTATTTGCTCCCGTGCTAATTTATGAGAACCTTTCATATATAAGACAAACATTTTTTTATTAAGTGGCAATTATCTTCATTTGTATTTGGTACGTTACTATTTTCATAATAATGGTTGCAAATCTTAACAACGTATTTCCAAATTTATATCAGAAACTGTGTACAGCTTTGTTTCACAAAAGAAAATTTAATATATGTGGTATGGAAGTTTCTTATTCTAATTACAAAGGTTATCACATTCTTATAAAACCATTGCAAGGCTTTATGATAAATTTCCTTATTAATCATAGCAAAATGTGTAGCTTTCGTAATAAAATTCAAAATGTGCATATTAAACAATGCTATTGTGGAGTGGAACCACTTACCATTTTTTAGCACGGCTTCACATATCTTTTACAAAGCCTGATGTCAATTATAAGAGAACCATTGCAAAGCCATTTATTAAATTTTCGGAAACCTTTTTATCGCTTTTAAATGAAACATTCTATTTGTTAATTTTTAATTATTGAACTTCATTCACTATTTTAATTTATTTATAGTTTAAGTCATTAGCATTATTACAATGTTTACTCCTTAATAAATACATATTTCGAAGAATGTTCCAGACTTTGGGCATAACATGTATAAATTTTGTTGTTGAAGATGCTGCTGAATCTGTTGTCCAACTCCAAGAGTCGATAGTTCGTAATAATTCGTCTGAAAATTTCATTGAGTAATAGGAATCTATGTATTACATAATATTACTAATAAATACACTTAATGTAAATAATTACCTACAATTTTCAAAGTACTAAGTGAAAATTCAAACCTTGCACAAATTTTTTCAAAAATTTACCCCAAAATCAATTTTTCGTTGCGGCCTTTGCTATATAAGTGATGTTTAACCTGTTACAGAGGGAGAGAAAAATAAATGTTAATTCATAAAATTAAAGAGCAAATAATTATTTCGGTAAGCCTATGCAAGTACATAGGTATAGTTACATTTTATTATCGAAGTATAAAGTCAAATTCTATTTGAACTGCTTTCAATAATTGAATATCGTCACTGAGTTAGATTTCCAGAATGCAATGGTTGCCAATTTAAACACTGATTTCAAATGATACAATTTATTGTTTCAATGAATTGGTTTGATTTCAACAACCATTTCAAAAGCTATTTAGACACACCATGCCATAAACTTAATCACCAAATAAATAGTTATAATGTACCAAAGAACTCTACAAAAAATAAACATAACCACAAAAGCAAAAAAAACTTACCCATTGAATTTTCCACATTTTATTTTAAAACCTGAAAATCACTTTCAACTCTTTATATACTTTAAATAAATAATTACTTTAAAGGCAAAATCACTTGTTAAACGGGCATTTGATATTAACATAAAATACAAGCCGTGTTAAGTCGAAATTGATAAAAGTAAAGCACATAAGAATGTCTCTATTTCAGATTGACAATGTTAAGTTATAACTATTACAAATTTGCATATATACTGCAAATGACAATTATCATCTTACATTAAAATTAAATTAGATTTCGGAATATTCGATAATTACATGTTCGAACATCGAATAATTACATGTTTACTCGATAGACTTTTCTATACAAGTTTCTAATACCTTAAAAGCGTGGCCAAACTGCGATTTAATAAATATGATTTAGCTAGGCTGGATCAGGGTTGACATACTGCGACAAAACTCGAAAAATTCACTAAATCCAATTTATTAAATCGCAATGTGTGTCAATGGTATAATAAATTGCCTGCTAAGTTTGGAGTCTGTAGGAATTTGCCCCTTTTCACCATCACATTTAAGTCTATTTTTACTAGGCTACGCAGTAACATTAAGTTACTTGACAAATAATTTGATAATTTTACAATTTTTCGAAATTTTTCGAAATTTTCGTAGGTTTTAAATTTTTGTTACTCGATATTATTTATTAATAGACAGATTTTTCGGTTTATTATACAAATAGTTCGAGATCATTCGGGATTCGTGCAATACAGTTTTTTGACGTTTTTAGGGTTATTGGAGATTTTACGAAATTTTCGAATTTTGTTTGGCAATGTCCTGGACCTAGCTTTAAGTTGTGGGAACTCGCAAACTTACACATTTAAATCTTAATGGTGATATTTGGTACATTGAGCGTGTTTTTTTATTAGCTCCGGATAGCAAGCTATCGGGAGCATATGGGAAATTTCTATTGAAAGTTTTGCTATTAAACACATGTGTCGCTATTAAACAAAAAACTAAAATTTTACCTAACTTCATGCGGTTGTATGACATTTCGTCCGAATAAAAAATCGGAATAAAAATATCTAAAAATCATCGGGAGATTGTTGAGCAATACGTGTTAATGTAGAAGCGGCAAAAATATTTTTAAAAGCTGGAAAGCAAAACGATAATCGAGATGCATCATTGTCGAAAAGTGACGAAGATGAATATAATTAATATTTTGATGAAATGGACATGCCTGGTACAAAAGTCAAGTACATTCAAAACAAAGAATTACTGTACGTATTCTACGTACAGCTTAATATCACAGAAATTTGAACCCCAATTCGGCATATTATGATCCAAAACACGTTCTAAGAGAGATATTCCTGATCCAAAATCACATCCTGAAGAGTAAATAATTTTTGTTGACTAAGTTTAGAATTAAATAAATTAATTAATTTTATTATTTTAGAGTTGAGTTGTGTACTGGAGACATGGAAAAATATTCTAAAGCAGAAATATTTGCTTGGGAAGCTTATGGTAAAATATTCTCGAGGTGGAAAAATCATTAAAGGACAAGAGAAATGTACATATGAATAATCACTGAATATATTACAAGTAATCCAACATGTATTTATGCTTCTTAAAATTTTTTTATCTTCCACGATTTGATTTCCAGTAAGGCTAATTTATTTTATTCAAAGATTCAGTTTTATTATATCACAATTTGTATACTCCTTCGAATATAACTTACAAACTTAAATCGTTTGCTTGCTGTTCGTTAAACAACCTTGACATGTTACATGACTGCAAATTAAAATTTTGTGCAAGGTAATTCCGCTGCCGCTAGATAGTAAACATTTTACAGCAATCCGAGTAACAATCTTCACCTATTTCCCCTTCTCAAACTCTAGCCTTTTTAATCTTGCTTGAACCCTATTAAATTGGCCAGACATAACTGCGGCGTTATCCGATCCTAGATAGGCCCATTCTGCACCGGGATTTGCAATAAATTCAATTGGTTTAAAATACTACTAAAAATAGAGTCCCTTTAGTTAGATTCAAAAGACCTGAATACCTATCTCTTGATGAACATTTTCTCCGATCAAAAACGCGAGCTACCAAAGCCAATAATTTTGGCGCACACTTTGAATAAATTCCATCCATTTCAGCTGTTTTTCGTTTTTTGAGTATCGAGTATCCATTTCTTAAATTATTAGTATTAAATGCCATGAAAAATATTAAAAAGGCTAGAATTTGTGGAAGGTAAAGGGAAATAGGCGAAGGTTGTTACTCGGATTGCTGTAAAATGTTTACTATCTAGCGGCAGCGGAATTACCTTGTACAAAATTTTAATTTGCGGTCAGGTAACATGTGAAGGTTGTTTAACGAACAGCAAGCAAACGATTTAAGTTTGTAAGTTATATTCGAAGGAGTATACAAATTGATTTTAAAAAACTGAATCTTTGAATAAAATTAATTAGCCTTACTGGAAATCGTGGAAGATAAGAAGCATAAATACATGTTGGATTATTTTTAATATATTCAGTGATTATTCAAATACATATATGTACATCTTTTCATACCGGCTTCGAATGATTTGTTTCTCTTGATCTTTAATGATTTTTCCACTTGGAGAATATTTTACCATAAGCTTCATACGCAAATAGTTCTGTATTAAACATTTAAAAAAAAAAAATAAAAATTTTTTGAAGCGGAGTGACGTAAGTGATCTTTTTATAATTAATATTATTTTGTACAATCACAAAACACCAACAGTTTTCACTTACTTAAAGAAAGTTAAGTAAGTGAAAACTGTTGGTGTTTTGTGATTGTACAAAATAATATTAATTACAAATAGTTCTGCTTTAGAATATTTTTTCATGTCTCCAGTACATAACTCAACTCTAAAATAATAAAATTAATTAATTTATTTAATTCTAAACTTAGTGAACAAAAATTATTTACTCTTCAGGGGCTCTATTCTCGAATTCCACATCCATTTTCCACATGTGGACATCAGTTAAAATTCATAAAAATTGTATTTTTTTTGGTACTAAGGGAATATTTCCGAATGGGTATAAGCAGGTGGAAGAAATTATCCATATAGGAAAATGGCCATGTATCAAGTGTTTTATATACCAATTAAAATTTCCGAACGTTTTGATGAATTTTGACAGATGTCTGCATGTGGAAAATGGATGTGGAATTCGAGAATAGGGCCCCAGGATGTGATTTTGGATCAGGAATATCCCTCATAGAACGTGTTTTGCATCATAATATGCCGAATTGGGGTTCAAATTTATGTGATATTAAGCCGTGTCTTGACGTATACGTAGAATACGTTCAGTAATTCTTTGTTTTTAATCGACTTAACTTTTGTACCAGGCATGTCCATTTCATCAAAATATTATTTATCTTCATCTTCGTCATCTTCCGACAATGCTGCATCTCGATTATCGTTTTGCTTTCCAGTTTTTAAAAATATTTTTGCAGCTTCTACTTTAACGTATTCCTCATCAATCTCCCGATGATTTTTTATTTGGAAGAAATGTCATACAACCATATGACATTTGAATTTGACATCTATCAAAATTTTTAAACCAAAATGAAGTTTGCCACAATTAGGGTTGTACAAAACTCAAAAATACTTCAAATTTCCCTTTGCTCCTAATAGCAGCTCCGCATAAATAGGTAGAGCTAAATATTTTTTTATAGGTTTTTAGTTAAAAAGTTGAATTAAAAATTATAGATTAGTTTTAAATAAATTATTTATATGTATAAATAGCTTGTCAAACATAACTTTTATAACAGAAAATTAGCTGCTCCGGATACCAGCTATCCGGAGCTAATAAAAAAACACGCTCATTGTCTACGATTTCCTAAGTTATGCGAAATTATTCAAGACTGTCCAGGTTATTTATGTTTTAGATGGCGGTGATCAGCGCGTATAACATTTTTTTTTTTTGTTTTTACATATTTACGGGTAATTTGATATTTGATAACTTCCTAGAATATATACACCTACCCCCACCATAATTACCATTAAAATATTACCCATTTTATAGAATAATATTCACCATAACATGTTACCATAATACTTTGAAAATTCGACATTTTTGAGATTGTTTTGGAATTATTGATATTTTTCAAATTATATTCAAATTTTGTGATACTTTATCGATATATTTAGAAATCATCATAGCTTTGAGTTGATTGAATGATGTTTCGTTTTATTCGAGGCCTCGGAAATGAATCACGTTTTGTTTGTCTTAGGTTTGAGTATAGTAAAACACTAATTGATTTGCTGCGTAAAATTTGTGTATATTCAATAACGAATTTACGCAATATTTTTATTAATTTTACCTGGAATAAAGAGACAAAGGTAAAGATTTTGTAATGGTAAAAATTTTTATCGGAAGAAAAACTGTCTTCACCTGAAAATTGGGTTTTTATAACTTGATTTTTTTTTTAATTATTTTAACACCTTCAAAATTTATAGGAAATTTGCAAATTGCGTTTAGTACAAATTCTTAAATCCAACTCTCGTAACCTAGACGAATAATAAGATGAAATACCTTTTTAATTAGAAAAGGACGTAAAGCAAATGTTCGTGTTAAAATAAAAGCTTTATTGTTTGTTCATAGGGACAAGAAGCATTTTTAGGGGCAGAAGAAAAATTTTACAGGGCCCGAAATTTGTATTTACGCCACTGGCTAAAATACATAGGACGATATTAATATTTGGAACAAATACATTATTATTTACGTGTAATTCCTGACTACTACATGTTAAGTCATCTTGATAAACATTGCACAAATATTCAATATCTTAAATCTTGAATGTTTTCGAAAAGTTTTTATTGAAGACCGACAATATGATAAACGTTTCTACCAGAGGTAAATATGTATACACTTGCTTTATAGTACTCGTCAGATTTTTCAATAAAACTGATATATGATCTGCCAAGAAATTTCGGTTTCTCAACAGAAAAATCATAGTTTTGTGCAATTTTAACTGGTTAAGGGGGTTCGGGGGGGGGGGGGGGTAGAGGAGGGGAGAGGGAATTGGGTTCAAACCCATTAAACAGGCTCCTGAATACGCGCCTGATATATATGTATTTTATATATATATATATATATATATATATATATATATATATATATATATATATATATATATATATATATATATATATATATATATATATATATATATATATATATATATATATATATATATATATATATATATATATATATATATATATATATATATATATATATATATATATATATATATATATATATATATATATACATATATATTACCCATATATAGAATGTGTATATACGACGATGAATACATAACAAACCAAATTAAAATTAATTTCCAAAAATTGGATACTTTGAATATTCTCATACACATATTCAAGTTTAGATATAAATAGTGTATGTATATATATATAAATTTATATACATATTACCATAACATAATATATATCAACTTTTTATTTTTTTCCTCCCATTCACGCGCAGCAACAACAAAAAAGAGCTTTTTTGTGTCGTTCATACATACCATACCACAACAAAGCAAAGTTTGGGATTTTTATTTTTCACGACGACAAATATCGAACTTAATCGAAAAAATAAAAATAATTAAAAATTAAATTTTTTTTTTTCAACCCAACCTCACTCAAACAATGTTTGTGATATATATATATATATATATATATATATATATATATATATATATATACATATGTATATATATATATATATATATATATATATATATATATATATATATATATATATATATACATATATATAAATTGTTATTAAAAATAATAAATTTATTTGTCTCTTTTATGCAAATATGCAAATATACATCCAACTGAGGTATCCAACTGTGGTATATACTGAGTACATATTTGTATGTATAAATCTATATGTATAAATTCATATATGAGAGTAAATACGTTAATATATATAAATGAAAGAGAAATAAAGTAAAGGAAAATTAAAAGTAAAACAAAAAAATTCCCGCCCCGAAATAGGTGGCGCTTTAACCGGATATTATTATTTTGTTTTATTTTTTTTTTACTTATTTTAGTTAAGTTTACATTTAATGAAAATTGCTATTCCTATCTCACTTTAGCATTAATTTGAAAAAATACATAAATTTATGTGTACATTTATATATAATATGTCTCAGTGTGTAGAGCCCTGAGTATGTATTTATGTTCATTGGTGTATATTGTTTTGTATTTCGTTGTTATAAATGTATAAAAAAAAAATTATTGGAAACATCCCTACCAAAAAAAATATATAATATGCTAACGAGAAAACAGTCTTCGGTCACCGCTCGGTAGGAGCGCATGTATATCTTAAGACCGGTTCGGCGCATTTTTTTTTTTTTTTTTTTTTTTTGTAAAAAAGCTACAAAAAACTCTTGTGTTTGTTTTGTTTTTATTTTTAAATTTTCTTATTATTACTTTTCTTAAAAAATAAATATTAAAATATACCAATTTTCCTCATATATATAGTTCAGTTTTTAATGTTTGTGTGTGTTAAAATTTAATGATAAAAAAAAAAAAATTAATTTTTTTGGGTTTTTGTTTTTATTTTCTCATAAATTTAATAAATAATAATTTGTTTTTTTTTTGGTTCCTAAAGTAATACAACAAAGCACACATGAAAATTATATTATTTTTAATTTTTTAACAGTGAAAAAATGTGATTATTTATATAATGTTTTGTGAATAAATATAATTATAATTAATTAAAAAAATGAAAATTAATTAAAAATAAAAATTTGTTAAAAAATTAAAGAAAATTGTTTCTAGTGAAAATTGTGTGATTTTTAAGAGAAAGTTTAAGGATATATAATAGTGTATATATTTATATACACATACAAACATATCAACATATCTATATATATATATATATATATATATATATATATATATATATATATATATATATATATATATATATATATATATATATATATATATATATATATATATATATACATAATGTGTTTATATATAAATATATATATATATATAATGTGTTTATATATAAATATATATATATATATATATATATATATATATATATATATATATATATATATATATATATATATATATATATATCAACATATTAATTTTTTTTTATTTAATTTTCTTAAAAATAAAGTGCATTAAAAAATAGTTATAGAAAAATAAAAAGCCAACAAGGATATTTTCACAAGGATATATATTAAAAATTAAAATTAATTACAAATATATAAGTATATACATGTTTACATACATATGAATATGTATATAAGTTAAAATTTTAAAACTCCATATAAAAGTTTTTTTTTTATGTGTAGTACAAAAAATTATAAAAAATTCCTTAGCTAAGTAAAATCTTAAAAAAAAAATCAGCAACATAAGATTTATATAATAATTATGTTATTTAACGATTGCTTATCATTCAGGTAATTAACCGTACATAAAATGTAGATATACGTTTAACCATAAATGTATAAACAAAATTGTATGTAATAATACAACCACCAAAAATCCGCGACATTGTATTTATAATTTATTGCGACGGGAATTCAACCGAAAATTGCGTGTTGCTTATCTTAAGTTTTTATCTTAAATATGTTTTGTTGTTTTTATTTTTTGTATTTTTATGTTGACACTTTTGTTTTACAAATTAAACAAACATTTTATTTTTGTTGTTATCAAATCAGTGTTGTATTATTACATAAATGCTTTGAATAATTTTTAATTTATTATTATTATTATTATTATTGAGATTCGGATAAAAGTATCTAAAAAAAATCAAAAAAAAAAAAAAAAAAAATCATCCTTCATTCATAGCTATAACTTTAATTTACTTATTTTCATTTTCAAAAAATATTTAAACTTATTAAGTATTAAAAATAATTACAATTAGTCTATAATTAGTCGATTTCGGTTCATTATATACATTCATTACCACGCTGTAAATAATAATTATTATTATTTTTCTTTTTTTTTTTTTTTTAAGAAAAGACCGATCTCATAATAATTTCGAAATATTATTTTTATTTTCAAAAAAAATAAAAAATACCGCCAAATGACCAATGCATATATTTGACCTTGGACTTTCTTTATGTAAATAATATAGAAGAGATTAGATCAATTTCGCGACGTATGAATAAAATATAAATTTATAAACAAAAAGATTTATTCATCATGCATATTAATATCGAGTTATAGTTATTCTGAGGATGCTAGGTTCGTAATTGTAATTTACATTTCTCCAATAAATCACGTGGAATATCTTATCAAAATGTAAAAAATATCAAAAAAAAATATTTTTTTTAAAATATGAACACTTCAAGTGCAAATTCACCATGCCTCAAAAAATTGATTAACATTATTTTAAATAATGTTGGAGCAGAAAACTCTAATATTAACCCAGTTATGCCTGAACTATGTTCTAGTTGCACAATATTACTCAAATTCACATGCCAGTCATATTTGTGGTTAAAAAACAATTCTGAAAAAAATTTTTAAATGTCTTGCCAAAGACGACTCGCAGAGGTTGTTTGGTATATAGTACATTGGGAAGAAACGCAAACCAAAATTCTATCCCTTATTTATATAATTCATAACACAATAAAAAAAAAAATGTTTTGTCACAAGCCATGTTTTAAGATATCTAAACTAAATGCAAGAAGTGTTGCACATTTTGAACCAAATTTTGGTGTTTAGCCCAATACTTAGCTTAAAATGATCTATCATACGCAAATCTGTCATAATCAATTTATGTGCCTTATGTCTGTTATTCAATATATTTTGTCGGCATTGAACTTAAGCCATTAAGAATACTACAAACTAGCTCAAAAAAAAAAAAACGAAAAGTGGATTTAGTTACCTGTTGACCGTGCCAATAGACGCTCTCAGTGAATAGAAAGTGGAAAGCAAAAGTTTTTCTTTTAAATAACAATTTTAAAATATATTTACATTTTGGGCAATGAGAGTTTTGCAAAGTAAACGTGGTTGCTAATTTAAACAGTAAGAAAAAATTGTTTATCAAAAGTGTATTGGAATCGCAGCATTGTGTGTACCGGTGGTATGATATATCATACATCGGAATGGATTGGGTTAAATTTGTAAAAAAATTACCGGTTACATTTGTTACTACAATTAATATATTTGTCTATGAAAAGCCGAAAAAAATCAATTGTTACTATAGATTTGCTTTGTAATTCCATGGCAGTAATTGTGTTACTTCTGACATTTGTTTAGTGTTAAATGTGACTTTAATTTTTTAATTTGAGCAATTAATTATTTTCCATAAAATAGATAAAAAAAATGAAAAATTTTGATAACCTTGGGTATTTTATTTTAAAAATTCGACATACATATGTACCTAATCTGAAAAATGTACCTAATCAGAAAATTTTACAAAAGGATGGACAAGTAGTATTATCTTAATCGTAATATACTCGTATACCCGAGTCTAGTTCGGCTTGCGATTTATTATTGTTTGTTTTGGTTTAAAGCTTTCTGCATCTAATTTGTCAATTGAGCTTGTCAACAAAATGGCAGCTTAACGGACTTAAAAATATCTTATCCTGGTAGTTTATATGCCAAAAGATACATAAATATTTGAGACAACCGATTTTTAACTCCATTAACCTGAAATTGCAGTGGTATGGCAGCTAAATAAGCTGGTGGAAAGTAAAAAACGTTATAATTCGAAAAATGGGAACTATGCCTTTGAAAAGCGATAATTATTAATTTATCATTATGCGAAAGGTCAGCACACGTAAAGGGAAAATGCAAATCTTAAAAAAACGGTACAAAAATGCATATCGGATTAAGGTAATCCCACAACAAGGGTGCCCAAAATGCACCAAAACTACAAACGTTTCCTTCTAAATCAGAAGAAAGTTGTGGTCAAACTATTAGGCGAGCAATGAAAGAAAATCGATTTAATGGGCGGGCTGCAAGTAAAAGCTATTTATAAATAAAATTAATAAATGAAAACGAAAGCAGTTTGGGTTATGACTTCGGTTAGCAGGGTTTAGCGTAAATCAAATGACGTACTATTGAATTTAAAAAAATTGGGGCTAACGATCAAACAAGATGGTAGATCGATGACGGTGGGGTGCTGTATGTCTACTACTGGTGTAAGCCAGCTGGTTCAATCCGTTGATGGAGAATGGCTTCTAACCAAAAGTTATGAACACCCACCTCAACCTCAGAGATTCGTAAATATACAATAATAAGTCAGATTGAGCTGAAACGGGTGCTTAAGGAGGAATGGAGCGATATTGACACAGACCAAGAATTCAATTGTAATTCCGGATAAATCCGGATGTAATTCGAATTAAAATACGAAATAAAATACTCAAGGTTATCGATATTTTTAAATTTTTGTTTTCTATTTTACGGAAAATAATTTATTGAAAAATAATGTATGAAAGATAATAAATAATCACCATAAAAATTTTTAAATTTATTTAGTTTATTTAACTTTGTCGTGATATTAATGTGATGCACTGTAATGTCATAAATCATGCAAATCTTAGCGTATCTCAAAACATGATTTTAAATCAATTTCGCACTCATGTATACATTACAAAAAAAAAAATTACACTTTAAAAAGCCGGGTTCATAAAAATTTCCATTTTTCATGTATTTAAATTTTTGGTTTTGAATATCACTTGGAGTGCTGCAAATTCAACATGGCTCAAAAAATTTATAAATTTTATTTTAAATAATGTTATTGAAGCAGAAAATTGATATTATTAAATTTGTAAATAAATTACAAGTTACCTTATTAAATACTTAAGTACGATTATTATTTTTAAATAATTAATTTACATTTCAGATATTGATTTGCCATTTTATAAGTGCATAATGTCATAAATCACGCAAATCTCAGCATATTTCAAAATATGATTTTAAATCAATTTTGCAACCACGTGTAAATTTAACAAAAAAACAAGCCAGATTCATTACAATCCACACTTCTGAAGTATGCAATATCAAATTAACGTATTTGTATTTGAAATATCAATACTTTAAGTGCAAATTCAAAATACTTCAAAAATTAATTAGCATTAATTGACAATATAATTATTGGAGCAGAAAGTTGCTAATATTAAATTTGTAAATAAACTATAAATTACATTGTAATTCTGTTACATCTATATTATTGATTTAGTTTATAATTACGCAAATCTTAGCGTATCTCAAAATATTATTTAAAATCAATTTCGCAGATTTAAATACATACATTTAAGGAAGATATCAAATAAGCCAGGTTCATTTTCTAACGTCTAATTAACATTTTTGTAATTTTTAAATATTAATCTTTCAAATACAATTTCAACATGCCTAAAAAAATTGATTAAAATTTTTTTTAAAAATAATGTTGTTCGAGCATTGAGTTGCTACTATTAAATTTGCAAATAAAATATAAGTTAGATTGCATAGTATAAATCGTAATATATTGTAACATCTGGCAAGTTATTTTCAAATACTTAAAAACTCTATAATCTGTATAAATTTAAAAACTGTCATTATCGGTTAATGACTTTTAGGTGTCAAAGTTACCTTGAATTATTCTCCTAAATTATTTCGAATTTAAACTAAATTTCGAAAATTTCAAAATTTCGTTGCTTATGTCGAATTTATTTGGATTTATTCGTTCGTTAAATTATGTTCTGGTAATTCGGTCTAACTTCATTCGAGCATAAATTTGTTGTCCATTATTTATTTTAAATAAATTGAGAATTATTGAGAAAATTGGTGCTCTTATTGAAAATCCAGTCAAGATTTGGGTTTAATTCGAAGTTATATCCCAAAAGTTGCATTCTAGATTCTACAATTTACTCTAAGCTGAAAGTTGACTTGCCACACATACTAAAATTACAGCTGTAGAGGGGCAAAATATTTGGTTGTTAATGATTAAAATTATTGGCTAACAATTTAGTGTTTGCTCCTTTTAGTATAGTAGCGCTCTATGTCGTTACACAATATTTTTACTAAAATTAATTCTTTGGCTAAATTGATGCCTTAATATTATCGAACCCATTGGACCAGCTAAATCGTACTGAAGTATAAACTATTATTACTAAAAAATTCCATCCTACGAGTTCAACCAGAAATTTTCGTGCACAAATTGGAGACCAGTTAATTGAATTATTTTGAAAGTAGTTAGACTTAATCTCCCTTGAAATTTAGGGTGATTGTTAAAATAGAATTTATATTCAAAGATTCTCGATCTTTTACAAAAAGCAAAACAAATGCTTAAATATACCAGAATTATTAAAAGGACATTCAATTAAAGAAAACAATAGACGAAATCTTCTTTAGAAAAAAATTATTAACAATAGTCTTCCAATATTTCTTTGTCCAAGGATTTGTACTATACACATACCTACCTATTTTATATTCTATAGTAAGAACAATACATTTTTGTTGAATGAATTCGTAAACATTCGTTTACTTACAACATCGCAATATAAGTAAATATATTTTCTTATATGGGTGAAGAAACAAAAATATTAGGCATAGAATTCCTTAAAAAAAAAAAAAAAAGATTTAAGTAATTGTAATTTATTTAAATAAATCTTTTCAAAAACAGGAAATTTTATATTAATATAACATTTTTGTTTAGTGTGTGCTCTTTGATTCTCAGTTGATTAAATAACCCGCATAATTTTTTCTAATGATTACAATAACTATAATAATAGTTTATAGTTAGTATTTAATTTTTTTATTTTATTTTTCAAGTAGACAACTAATTTTTATTTTTATTATAACATAATGAAATTGATGTTAGTTAATTAAAACATATTAGATTTTCCAAATCTTATTAGTGATTTCCTTTCGCATTTGAATAGATGTATATGTAAGTGTCTATAATAATAGTTCTTTGTGACGTTTAAATATACAAAACTCATATTTTGCTGGAATTTTTTGATGGTCAGGTTATACAAACATAGCCAAACACATAAACACACACAACCACACTCACGAATGACAGAATTCTTGAATACTCTAATTATTGTGCAGATTGTTTTTTTTTTTTTTTTGTTAGCAATTCCCCAGGTAGTAAAATATCATCTGCTTATTAATTCGTTTCTATGTTGTGTACACCCATATTAATCAATCTAGTCTATATTGTTTGTATATAGACGAGAGGACGCTACCTAAAATCTATTAAATTAATATAAACAAAAAGGAATCTCTTTCAACAAAAAAATAATAATATTTTTGTGTCATTTATAAAATCTGTTTTTATTTTTATTTTATTTTTATTTTTTTGACGAATGAATGAAACTACAAAAAAGGTGTTTGAGATCAGGTAAAAAATAAATGTTCCAAGTAGTATGTTGCAGTGATTTAAAACCTAGCGGACGATGGAATTTCGATTTTATTTATGCAACATACTTCCCCATACTCCAATTTAAATTTTTAGTCTGCATATAATAAAAATCATTGTTTTTTATCTTTATTGCAATAAAACACGAACATATCTATCTAGCATATCACAAATTCACAACCCCGATTTATCCAACTACTTACTTTTTCTTTTGTTTTTTTTTTTTTTTTTATTGAAATAATAAACTTATTTGAAAAATTCCATAGAAACCCGAATAATTATTATCAACAAAAATTTTGTGTAACCCTGGAGGAAATTTAGTTATGCAACGTACTCTATATATACATATATTTAATTTATTCTACACCTGGAGAGAAATCGATTACCCTTAAATAATATACAAACTATTTATTGTAACAACCCCAAATGCTTAAAACTATCTCTAATTTTGTGAACCGCTAATTATTTTGCCCATTTTTTTTTTTTTTTTTTTTGGTATGAAAAAGGTGAAATCCTTTTTATTGTTTTATATTTTCCAATTCACCGAAATTCTTTTGTGGAAACAAACATCACAAAGATGTAACGTAAAATAAAATCTTTATGATTTCTTATGTGTTCAAAATAAAAAATAAATAAAAGACTCTCCGGTAGGTAAGTCCCAGGTAAAAGAATATTGCAATTTTGTGTATTCTTCTTACAAATATATCAAAAGTATGTATACCTTGTAATAAATATTTACGATGATATATAAGAAATATATAAGAAATTTTCTTATCTGGTTCTTCCTGCGTGACCAATTATTATTCCGGTGTAGAATTGACACACAAAAACCTATACACAAATACAACATACTGTGTCAACACAGGTGTGCATATATAAACCAAAAATAATATTTTTTGTGCATTGTGTGATTTTGGATGAAAACTACTTATAAGCTTTTTTGATAGTTCTTCAACTTAAAAATGCAAAAAAAAAAAAATAGTCTCCTTCCAAAATTTAATATTTATCTGTATAATGTGGGAACATGAAAAAAATATTAAATTAAAAAAGGATTTTGACAACAACAAAAAAACTAAAGGGACAAATAAACATTTTATTTTTACGCAGGAAAAATGGAAAATATAAGGAAGTTATAACGTTTTTTTTTTTTTTTTTCTTCAAAACAAAAGCGAATTAATGACTGCGATGGTTGACTAATCATTATCTTCGTCATCATCATTTTGTATTATAAATCATTAAAGAATCATTCGTCCGAAACGCATTTTTCTATACATTTACCCGTATACACAAATTTATTATTAACTCAACTCACATACATACATACACAGATGTGTCAATTTTACGTTTGATTTTTAGTTTTATACTTTTTATCGTGTTTTCCAGAGCATTTGAATATAAAGTAGGTTTTCATCTTCCAAATCAGGGCCGTACCTCGGCTTCGATCCGAACATCGTCTGTTAACCTAAGTAATTATTACAGAAAAGTTGGGTTTTGAAATAAAAATCTAATCAAAAGTGTTGCTGAAGTTCTGAAAAATAGTACCAGCCCTTGCTTTGTACTTTCATATTGTTATAAAAATTTGAAATTTTTTTCCTTCCACTAACTTAGTCCAAAAATGGCGATTTATTTACTTTAACTTCATTCAAGTCTGACGAGGATCTTCTCTGATTCATTTTTTATGGAAACTTAAAATGAAATTCGATGTCTACGTTGTTGTGACCCTGCCTACAGTATTATGCCAATTTTATAATAGCTTGTCTTAATAGTTTGTAAGACGAGTTCATATATGTAAGTAAGTATGTATATGATATAAATAATACAAAATAACAATAAAACACATACACACACACACACACACATATATATTCTTCATTCATTTGTACATATCTCTAAAAATTCCGCTCCGAAAAATTGTATATAATAATCGGGGGGTGGAATAAAATGAACCATTCAAAGGCGGTTTGTTGGAAAAACAAAAAAAAATTGTAAGCAGTTAATTGGTCCAAAAATAATAAAAACAAAAAAACTTTGCTTGTTATTAAATATCTGTTTTTCCTCTACTATATAAATTTTCCTCTTCTTCTTCCACTTCTTTGTCTTGTTTGTAATGAGGGCGTAAAATTATATAAGTAAATTTTCCAAACTGAAAATTGCAATTCAAATTTTTTTTTCATTCCATGTATACAACAATTTGTTTTTTTTTTCTTTTTTTTTTTTCAAAATATAAAATTTTAATATACATAAACTATGCAAGGGAAATTCTTTAGAGGTGTCTATCGGAAAATTATTGCTATATACTCAAAATATAATCCTGCGCATGTCATTTTCTATACTACACACTTGGAGCATAAAACAGGATAAAAATATTAAAGTGACAATATTTTCAGATATTGCACACATGAAATATTTTCCACACACAAATATTTTAAATTCTATTTCCATGAAAACTAAAATTCATCACACACAGTAAACAAACACATACTTATTTCTCTCTTGCTCTATTCTATAATAAATAAAAATATATATATATATATATATATATATATATATATATATATATATATATATATATATATATATATATATATATATATATATATATATATATATATATATATATATATATATATATATATATACGTATATATATATATATATATGTATATATATAAAAAAAAATCTTAGAATTTTCCTTATGTATACTTATATAATGTAATGTATAAATTAAAAATCTACATCTTTTCAATGGAAATTATTTTCTTCTCTCAAATTTTGATTGGTGGAGAAAATGAAAAACAAAACACACAAAAAAAAAAAATCAACAACACAAACCCGTATATGGTGATGAAAATGGAATGGAAAACAAGTAAGAAAGAAAAGGTGAAGATAAGAAAATATTTTATACTTCTTTTGTTATATTTGTACATACATATGTATTGTTATACACATATGTATGTATGTTTGTTTGTATGTGCTCAATATGTAAGTTATAATATGTACATAAATATATATTTAAGAAAATGCGAAAAACCACAACAAGCATAATTTTTCGCGATTTATCACTATAAAGTTATATAAAATATTATATTCTCACTTTTCTTCCCAATTTTGGATTTTTTTTCTTTTATAGATTTGGTTCAAAATTGGAAATCATTATTTTTCTACCTCTAATCTAACTTGATGCATATAAAATTTAAATATTTCACAAGGAAAACAAAAAAAAAAAAAAACAATTGTTGTCATCGCGGCCGCGTATTTGATTGATTGCATATAATTAAAAATACCTCGTTACCCAGTCTGGATTCTCGTCGATGAATTCAAGTGTTACGAAACTATTTAAAATAAATATAAATACAGCAACAACGAAATATTTAATTATAATTCGTAATTTATCCACCCACCCATCTGGGAACAAAACATCAAAAAAAAAAATTAAAAAAAAAAAAAAAAAAACAACAGAATTGTTACGAAGCAGTTCCAGTAACATTTGGAAAAAAAAAAAATGTTCATTAAAAATGAAAAATAAAAAAAAATATAATTAAACAATTATATGTGTATCACAAAACGTTATGAATGGATTTCTCATTTCAGTATATGTACATAAAAATTATTTAAGGCATGCAATTATTTGATTGTTGTATCATTAAATTGTAATTTATTTTAAATTAATTTTTAATTTATTTTTTTATGTATTAAGTATTATATTATAATATATATTATTTAAAAATAATATATATATATATATATATATACATATATAATAAATATACATAGGTAAGATGGATCATTCCATTATATTTCAGCCTATTTCTGGCATTTTCCGAAATCGACCTAATAAATTTGTTATTAGTGTTCAAAATTAAATTAATTTACATGTTCATTAGTCCGAGTGGATCTGCTCTTCTCGGTAGTCTAAACTGCGGCTGTTTTAGTATATTTAGTATAATTCGTTCGGATGTGCTTCTAAATAGTTTTGAGTAATATTTCGAACAGAATTCTTTAATTGTTTGTTTAATGGTCTGTATATTACCATTTCGAATGTATTATGGAGCATTGGTAATAGCGCGAGGTATTTGCGCTTGACAGTCTAAATATTTTTCCTTTCATCGATGCGTTTTTTCTACGTCAGTATTTGACCTTAGTTTACTGAGGAATATTTATATGGTTTAATTCTACTGGTGGGTAGGTGGGTTTGTTCTAGTAATGGGCTAAATCGATATGTTTTGTTAAAAAGCATACGAGAAAATAAACAAAACAGAACAAAAAAGATCGATTTAGCACATTACTAGTTGGTTCATCGTGAATGTGACGTGAGTTAATTTATGTTCGTTCACTTTTGTCCGTTATGTTTTCAGCCAGTCGTCGATTTTGTTGAAATGATTTTGTAATTCGATTAAAGCAGTTTCGGGATTATGTATTAACTAACTAAGTCGGTCATGAATGTAAACCATTTTCAGGCAGAATTGTAATGGATGATGAAAAATGAATTTTCTACAATATTGTGGTTCGTAAGAAAGACATTGGTCACCTAAATGAGAAAGATCTTTGATTGTTGCCAAAGATTGCACTAAAACTAAGAGATTTTTTGTTGTTGGTGGAAAGGTATTGTTTACTTTGAACTACTTACATGTGGCGAAACGATAAATTTCAATAAGTCACTAAGCCGTACACGAAAAGAGGCCAAATTGGATCATAAGAAAAGGACTAATTGTTCACCAAGATAACGCAAGACCAGACAGAGCTTTGATGTAAAAAAATTGAAAGAATTCAGTTGGAAAATTTTAACGCACCCCCCCCCCCCCCCCCCCCCGCCATATTCTCAGAATGAATATTGCACCATTGTATTTTTATTTCAATCAAATCAATCATTGATATTTTCTGACGGATAGAGAAATGCTGTACGTGAAATGGTGTAGAGTAACTATTTAATAAGGTAAAAGTGATTTTAACAATATATTATCAATTTTTCGAATCGATAAACGAAAACGGATTTTTCCATTTTTACTATAACTCCCAAATATTTAGTATATTATAGCTCAAAACCCTCTCTCAAACTTCGTAATCGCAATACAAAACTATTTTAATTCAAAAAATAAATTAAAAATATTTAATATTCCCAGAAAATTACATTTTAATTATTTCTGTTAGCAAATTTAAAATATTTTTTTCATTTTTTCCTCAGAAAAAGTACACGAAAAGATTTTTCATGCTGTTTTTCTGTTATAATTTTTTACTCTGTTATAATTTTATATTGCCGGCTTAAAAAATGAATGAAATACCAACTTCACACAGTAAACACGTAAAGTTTTCATTTCTTTTTTAATATAATTCCGAGAATTCCGTTCTCTTTTTAAGTTTTGATACTTGAGTTTTAAACGAAAATAGGTTTTTGGTTTGGTAATATTGGGCCCGGCAAAATGAAAATATGAAAAAAATTTTGAATTTTTTCCTTTTTTCGTGTTTTTTTTATTTTCCTGAGAACAAAGCGCTTAAATAGTTGACCTGTAGAAGGTTCATTAATTTAAAAGTTTGGTGCAACATTTGGAAGGGAAATATCGACCTATATCTTGCGAATATAAATTTGTGAACGTACACAGCCCAGTTTGGCCTCTAGCATTTATCAATTTACTATTATGAAGTAGTATTACTATTATGATATCAGTAAAGCTATACAGTTCATTTGTTGAAAGAGTGACATTTCATTTTAAAGGTGACATTTCTTAGATCAAATTTGATATTTGTCTATTCAGTGAAAAGTTATTCCGCGTTAAAATTGCATAAAATTAAGGAAAAAAATTGAATATACGGAAGAAAGCAACACATGCTTCTACAAAAAATGTGTGCAGTTATGAACAGTCCGTGAATGGTTCGCTCGGTTTCATTCTGAAAACTTCGACCTCAATGATGCATCTAGCTCTGGCCGACCAATCACTGACAAATTTAATGAGATCATGCAAAAAGTGAAACAAGACAAGCATAAAAGCAGCCGATACATGACATCTCTCGGTAGCTTAACATTCACAATCAAACAGTTTTAAATCATTTGGTAAGGTTGGAATTAAAAAGAAGCTGGATGTTTGGGTCCACACGATTACCCCTGCGATTTTAAGGAGGACTTTATTACGGAAGGGAATTTGGAGAAGGGGATATCATTTTTCACAGTTACAACTGGCTGTGAAAAATTAATTGTGTAAACTATTTATTTTTTAGTGAGAAAGACCATAATATAATAGGGAGAATATTAAAAAGTAAATATAGCTCAGTAAAACATATGTCAGAGGTACTTAAATATACTTACATGGTTTTTGTCCATTTCAAAAGATTATATTAAATAAAAAATATTTGGAAAAAACTTGTTGAGATAGAATAATAAAAACTATATTATTAGTACATATGTAACAATCAATTTGTATTTTTATTGCATTCCAAAAAGTGTAAACGTAAATTAAATTTACAATAAAATTATCAGAGTAGATCAAATTGTCAATGTAGATAGATTTTGCACAATTATAAAAAAAATCTTATTTTTAATTGTTTGTTTGTTATCATAATAAAATAAGTAAAAATGGTACTTAATAGCTCTTTTTCATCAACAAGAAATTAATTGGGATTTTATTTAAAAGCTTGCACCTAGTTTTTATGTAAAGTCACTAAGTTTTCGGAAAAATTAGATAACTCATTCGCATAACAATTTAGAATAGGACAACAATATATTTCTGAAAGGATATTTAATGCTGTTGTTATTTCACCCTGGTTCAAGAAATATTTACATTTAAAAATAGATTAACTTTTTATTTATCTCACTTTTCTAAATCAATCTAAAATAAATCACGGAGTGCGAAATATGCTGTTCAGGGATATTGTTCTGTCAAAAGACTTTGCCCAATTCACATGATAAATGGAATAATTACAATTTATTTATAAAAAATTATTGTTCAAGACGTCGCCTCACGCGTCTTCAATCTACACGTACTTCATCCCAAAATAATTGTGATTCAATTTTGTCGCTTCGAAATGTGATACATTGGTTTTCATTTGACTGTAAATTAGATAAATTGAATGATAAACTAAATTCAAAATATTTTCTGTTCAATTTGGTGATACTACATTTACTTTAAAAAATATTTATCGAGCAAAATGTTGAATTTTATTATTTAAAACTTATTTTTTATTAAAATTCTCAAAATTTAATTATTGTTCAAGGAGTTTCAAAATTTTTGTTAAACTGTTAGGAATTACGTAGCGTGCCTTGCGATAAACATTGAAGTTTTTCATCGTAAACATAAAAATTATGTGATATCAATTTTTATTTTAATATTTATTCGTGGTTATTTTATTCGGTGCTTGGCTTTATTTTTGTCCATTATAATGGCAGCCAACGCGTGTGGTCAATGCAATTTAATTGTGCATTATAAGTCAGTTTGTGATTTGACATCCAGTTTGATTTCAATAATGTACGTTAGCTTGGCGATAAATGTAACACTATTTTTTAAGTACATAATTATAAACTGTCTGAATTGACTGTGCTAGAGTGCGCTAAGAGTAATTAGAATCAGCAAGGTTCTGCGCTGTGTGGATTTGGATGAAATTACAAAAATTCGAAAATCAGCTGGTACGATACCATGGAATGGTTCACCATCCATTTGACAAACTGTTTCTAATGCAATTGGATTGCCAATTTATCAACTTAAATCTCAAAATATTTATTATCGATATATCAGTCTTTCACAGTATCTTACGCAGTAAGGGAAAAATAAGAGCTCCTCAAAGCATTAATGTTCCATCTCAGCAGTCTAATTCTGCCTTTTGAAAAAGCCTTCAAATTCTGCTGCTAACAAAATTGTGAACAATTTTAGTATTGGCAGTGGCAGTATTTTATGGGCTGTGGAACCACGTAAACAAATTGTTGTCTCCAGAATTCATTCGGATGATACCGAGTTTATCACAATAATAATTCAATTTGTCTAATGCAGTGGTTCATTGCTTTTCTACAATTGTAAGAGATAATTATAAACAGGATTTCTCTTAATTTGAAATAAGAGGTTTCGCCAACCCATTCAACAAAATATATCAACATAGGTTTTCAAACATCTTCTATTAACTACATTAACAATAAGCTAAACGTTTTTAAAATCCACCAAAATATTAGAAGATTAAGAAAAAAATATAATTTATTTATAGCTAATATTGCTCCTCTCTGAAGTCTGAATCGAGGAATTTGAACTCGATAATTATAAAATTTTAATGCTACCACTGCTGATATATTTTACTGGTTTTGAATTTAATTACGTTCGGTTTTCCGTTTTACTTATTTATAGGTTTCATTTTTTGAACACGTCTGTTTTTCTAGGAGAGTTTAATATAATTTTGTCATGGATCAAATCAAAAAATTGAATAGTTTAGGGGAACAGGAATTTTAATATGTTAGAACATCCTTCATCTTAAGATGAATAATACCTTATATTTCTAATACCGTCTCATAGTCTAAAATCTTTAATAAATGCGCCAACGATCATTTCAGTTTCATTTCAGATGTTCGTAAGTAATCCTTCTCATCTAAATTGAAACGTTATGTTAATATCAATAATTATTCAAATCTATTTAATGAGTCAAGCGGGCTATACACTTAAAACAATGCTAATACTTCATCTAATCTGCTTAAACAAATTTAATTGAATAATTAATTAAGTAAAAAATTATCTAAAAATTCTAAGGCTCAAAGTTTTAATTATGCCACTTAAATATGATATTTATTTTGCGATCTCTACAACAAATAATACTAAAGAAAGCTGGAAGTCGACAATGAGATTTTGAACAATGAAAGCAAGAAATATACGATTGCGAAAATAATGATTGATGATAACTTATCAGTAACGGAACAACTTGAAATAGCCACGTTATTTAACAATTATTTTGTTAACTCGATTTTAAATTTAAAAGAAACTATTTATTAACCGAAACCAATTAAGTTCTAATCTTATTTATAATAATTCGGAATTATACATATTTCAGCTCAAACCGAATGGTTGGCTTAGTAATTTCTTGATTAAGAAATTATCAATTTATATTGTAGGCATATTTTCATACATCGTAAATTGCAGTTTTCTTCCGTTATTGTTCCTTCTAGACTAAAACAAGCAGTTGTTATTCCAATAATAAAAAAGGCGATCAAAAAAAAATATTGTTAATTACAGACCAACTAGTCCATTTAAGAGTTACCAAATTTTTGAATAACACTAATTTTTTACCTACTTACTAACCAGTATGGTTTTAGGAAATTTAGAAGTACCGAAAACGCTTTGTTGGAATTTACTAATTTTTTATATAAAGGTCCTTTCCTTCAGAAAGAATCGGGCTCTATTTTTTGTAAATTTGACGAAAGCATTCGATATGGTAGATCATATACTGAGTGTGTATATATGAAGCCGGAATTTACCAATAAATGACGCCACCTGTCAATGTACCTTTCGACAAACCGCGTTACAAGTTTCATACAAAAACGCCAGTTTTTTACGTGTTAAAAATGTCAAGTTTTGTGCCTTCATATTACGATTTGTGGACATCATTGATTTTTTGTTATCATTTGAAGAAAACTGGTGCAGAATCACTTCGAATGGTGGTCAAAGCTTACGGTGCTATGAATGGTTTAATAAATTTGAAAGTGGTGATTTTGACGTGAGAAACGAAGAACGTGGAAGACCACCAAAAAAGTTTGATTACAGTGAATTGTAAGCATCAAACGTAAAAACAACCCGCGGATCAATTGAATAAGCTGAATGAAAGACAACAGGAAAATCGAAAAAGTACTTGCGAAACGTTGCTCGCCAGATACAAAAGAAATTTATTTCTCCATCGAATTGTGACGCGAAAAAAAATGGATCTATTTTAAGAATCCAAAGCGCAAAAAGTCTTGAGTTGATCCAGGACAACCATCGGCATCGACTGCCAGGCCAAATCGCTTCGGACGGAAGACAATACCCTGTATTTGGTTTGATCAGAAGAGTGTGATTTATTTTGAGCTGCCGAAACCTGGTGAAACCGTAAATACTAGACGCTACCAACAACAAATGATCAATTTGAATCGAGCTTTGCCTGAAGAACGACCAAAATATGATAAAAGGCAACACAAAGTGATTTTGCCTCATGATAATGCACCATCACACAAAGTAAAACCGGTCAAGGAAACGTTGGAAGCACTTAATTAGGAAATACTTTCACATGCGGCTTACTCGCCAGACTTGGCTCCGTCCGATTATCACTTAATTGCATCGATGGGGCACGGGTTTGTAAGGAGCACTTCACTTCTTACGAAAAAGTACGAAAATGGCTCGATAACTGGTTTGCCTCAGAATAAGTTTTTTTGACGTGGCATCCACGCATTGCCAGAAAGATGGGAAAAATGTATAACTAATAATGGGCAATACATCATACGATGAATGTGTACTTTTTACTAAAAAAAAATCCGGTTTTATATTTACACACCTGGTAAATCATAATATCTTACTACAAAAACTTTCTTACTTGAGCCTAGTTTTCTGAACGGTATCAGGTTAATGATGGCGTTCCACAAGGTTCAGTACTAGGTCCTTTGTTTTTTTAATTTATTTAAATTATATTTTTTATATTGATTTTAATTCTGAGTTTATTGCTTTTGCTAATGATTCTCTAAAAGCACTCTATTCGCAGCACAAACATTGAATATGTGAAATAAGATTTATGTGCCTTCTAAAGAAGTGGTGTCTTGCTCATTTTATGTTTTTGACCACTAAAACTATGGGTATTTATCATGATGTGAATTGTGATCAAGCGGCTGGTATTGACGCTTGTTTTAAAATTAATTCGTTCATTCTTTAAAATATATCGGACTAACCATTGATAATTCAATGGTTTGGAAAAACCACATTGATACCCTTCGTAATTATCTGGCATCAGTGATTGAGAAAATGTATGTATTACGACAATTTGTCCACTAGCCGTTTTAAAAAATATTTATTTTGCTCTTGCGGAGTCGAAGCAGTCGTATGGATTAGTATGTTGGAGTACCACTGCACAACATATTATACGAATTATTCTTAACGCAGCGCGCCTATCTGCTTCGTAGCCTTTATTTAGATCTTTAGAGATTCTTCCATTATAACATTTATTTTGATTCAAAATTAATGTTTTATTTCTAAATTTATACTATGTTTTATATAAATTTAATTCTTGGTCTTAAACTTAGATACTTTAGATATGTATTACTGTAAAATGCAAAAAATGTTATGAGAACAAAAAATTTTGCTCTTTACAGTGCAGTGTAGTTGTAATTTTGAGTGAGCAGAGCTTTGTTTTGCAACTTGGGGAGGGGCGGTCTCAGGTTTGTTTCCCGGTGGTGGTAGGAAGAAATTTATCATGATTGGGATGTATAGTGTTACTTACTAGCTTTTCCTTCAATCTTTTGTAAAAACAAATCCCTCTGAAGATGACCGTATATTTTACGAACATTTTTTGTTTCAAAATTATGTTATTATATGAAAAGTAAAGTTTAGTATTGTGGAAATTTAGATATGTCAGCGTAACTTTATTTTTTGCTACCATTTGCATTTACCCACTTAATTTGCATTTAAAAAATGTTAGTGTGCTTGTTTTTTAAAATTTTTAAAACTACATTGGTATTTTATAATTTTAACGATAGTGAATTCGTCTTTTTAGTTGTACAGTTAAAAGAGAAATACAAAGTATTTTCCATAAAGAATACTGCGATGAAACTTAAAAATTTGTGCGAAAAATTAGAAAACTATAGTCACCAAACTCAATTTTTCTCGGTAAAATCAGTTACAAATTTAAAAATATCGTACACAATTTCAACATGGTTAGGGTTATAAATAATTTTTAAAATGCTTCGTATTCTGTAGTAAACAAAGTTGAAATCGTCTTGTAATGACATTCGCCATGTTAAAATTTTGAAAATTTTCTTTAATTTTAACACAAACATTTTCGATACGTTCTATTAATTATACTTCTCCTTTCAAAAATACCCAAATGTAGAAATCTAATGGCGTATCTAACGATAGTGTTGATTTAAACGTTCTTGGATACCATAGTAAGCGGGAACCTCATCCTGTTGGTATAAGAAATTATTTCTCATACTAAGGTTAATATCATCTAAGACTACGGGAGCTATGTTTTTTTTTAAATTCGAGATAATTTGCAGCGTTTAATCGGTTTGGCAGAAACAAACATTGGTCCAATTAAAGTATTTCCATTTATACGACACCACACTTTAACTTTTAGATACCTTGAATTTCGTTCTTCCTTGTTCAACAGCAAACGACAGAAATTAATTGTAATAATTGTGATTAACTTACTTGATTTAAGATAAAGTGATGCCCTAACATTTTTTAAATGCTTAATTAAGTAGGTAACCGTGTTGGATCTTTTTTCATAAAATTGGCCCAGCTATGGGCCCTATTCATTTGCACTACACGATAAAATAAAAAATAATCTTCTCAAGGATTTACAATTTTAAAATTGTGCTTCCATGATAAATCGGTTGTATTTAAATTTTTATGATTGCTTCACTTTTGAATTTTATTATTTTTCATTGTGCTTTTGACAATGACCCCCCTGAACAGGATCCGAAAGCTGTAAAATTTTATTGATTAAAAATTGAGTTACCTCGTGGTTAACAGTGCAATTTTTTTTATAGAACTAAGTATTACCATGCTTCAAAACCATGAAGCATGAACTCCTCTCGCTTTCCTTTTCCCCCTCCCCCAAGAAAAATCGAAAGCGAAATTTCAAAATCGATAAAGAAACAGAAACGGCATTCCAGATAAATACAAGTGAACACTCTTTTTCTCGGGCATCTTTTCAAGAATCGCTTAATCCTAAGGAAGAGTTATAAAATATCAACATCAACAATACAAAAATACATTTTCTATTATCCAGAACTGGCCAGGCCTACAAATATTTTTTTTTTGTAAAAAATTTACATATCACCATAGAAAAAACCAATTTAAAACTAACCATAGAAACTGAAAAATTTAAAAAAATCGTTTTTCGATAAATAAAAATGCCATAGAAGACTGATGATTTTAATATTTAAATTAAATTAGGGCTATTTACACTACATAAGGGTGTCCCAACGTTCACTGACGCAGTTTAGTACAGTTAAATGCCTTGATCAAAACGTAATTAACTTTAGTTCTGCCACTAAACGTAAACGTTTACTTCGGGCCCTACCGGTTGGTTGAGGGCTTATGAAATTGTCTTTCAAGAAGAGCGTAATTTTTACCGTAATTGGGTGGCCGCCTAATGCGAACCTTGATAAGGTGGTCGCCTAATGCGAAGGTTATAAAAGAATATTTGAACATTGGTTTGTTTCTTTATTCAGTTTTATATATTCTTTCATTTAAGCCTAAGGCCTACAAAAACCTTTTGACAGCTGTAGAGCCAAAATTGTCTTCCCTAAAAATCAGTAGAATGTAGCATTTTACAGCGCCTGCCAAGTCGATCAAAAATTAAAACAGTACATGTTAATAGTATTAGGCTGTAAATTTTAATTATATAACTTCAGTTTGATTTGAAAAAGATTTCGAGACATCCTATATACCTAAAACGTCTTCGACTTAAAATAGATCAATGGACAAGCATACAAGTATAGTTTACAGTAGTAACCAGTAACTTAAACCAATTCTACAAAGTTCTTCTTTTGTCATGAAGTAATTTGTATCTACTTTTTAATGGTCAAAATTTTTTTTTTTTATAAATCTTATTACAACATGGGCTGAAAATATTCTCCATTTTATTCATAGAGGTAGAGCTTAAAAAAACGTTTTTGACTTTAAAAGTTGAATATCTACTCCAACAACTGCTCAATTTAGAAAAATTAACGAGTATTTTAAAGAGTAGAAGTTCTACTTGCGTTTCCCAACTGGGGCCACATGACATGAAATTTTTTCGTTGTCATTTAACGTTTAAAATTACATAATGACAGTTAAAGCTTTAATATTCTATTTTTGCTTTCTCATGTTAGTAGAATTGTGCATTAGGTAAAGTTTTTGAAACCTATTTCTTCCCAAGGCTGGGCAGTAACGAATTACACATGTATTTGAATTACGTAATTAAAATACAAATTACAATTTGTAATTTGTATGTTAATTACCCATTTTCCAAGTAACAGTATCTTGTATTTTAATTACCTCAGTTTTTGAAATTTCTTATTTAAATTTTTACAAGGCTTATTAAAATTTGGTTCCAGAGGCATAAGGATAAAACCTAATCTTAATTATTGTTGTTCCAATGATACGTTTTTTCACTAAACGAATTTTGTCAAATCAAATTTATCAATTTACTTATGTAAAGTAATTGTAATTTGTATTTTAATTACTGAGTTTGCTGTAATTCGTAAAAGTATTTTAATTACTCAATGTAATGAAATTTGTCCAGACTTGTATTCTTCCATACTGCGAAAATCCTGATAGGATTCATCGCTTAAAAATTACTGGTCTCGTTTTCAAGGTAATGAAATTAGCTGTATAGATAATTGCTATTTTACTAGCTACTTTGAACGAATTCAAGTCGATCCGTCAGACAGTTCTGTTTAGACAACTGATTAAAATAGATGTTTTTGTATTTTATTTTATTAAATTCTTTCTGAATAGGTTTTGATCTGGATATTCAAAAATTGATATTACCGGTGAAATGATTGATTTTGTACACGATATGGTTATAGAAGACCGAAGATGGGTGGCATTACCAGTATGATCCTAAAATGCGACAATAAACTGCTGAGTGGTCTGAGCCCGTTAAATGAAAGCGTTACGAGGTTATAGCTAAATGAATTCGGGAAATCGCTGGGCAAAATGTATTGAGCTTACAGGAGAATATATTGAACACTTCTTTTTCATTTCCGTTCATTTCCACGAACTTTTCAAATCACCTAGTAGAATTGCGTTTTACAAATAATTACACCACCTAGAAAGAAGTGGCAAGCGTCTGAAAATAGCTATTTTAAAATATATTTTGGTGCCCCATTAAATTATTTGGTGGTATAGTTTTAATCAATCAAATTTTGTAATTTTCAATTTAAATTAATTTAGCATATAATTTTGAAAATTCGAAATTTAGTAACTCAAATTTTGGGTTTGAACTTGGAAGTACTGTGGAAAATTGGCATCATGGTGCCGAAAAGCACGTCACATTCACAAATGAAAGTGCGAAACACGAGATTAAAATTGTATACATACAAAAATAGTTTCAGTTTTTTTTTTTTGTTTTACCTTAAAAATATCTTTAAGAAAAAATAAAAATAAAAAAATATCGAATCATATTTAAATGCAAATAAATCAAATCTAATTATTTTTAAGACTCGCGTCTGAGCTGGATATTATTTTTTAACCTTTTATTGATTCTCATCTTCTACAACATTAAAAATAAAAATGAAATACAAACTATAGTAGTTATCTTACAATGACCAAGAATCCTAGATTCTTATTGAAGCCAAAAGTGTTTTGGGCAACACATGCCGGATCTTATTTTTCGAGTTATTTTTTTTAAATGAATGTCTAAAATAACAACATTAATCGATTTAACGGTGTAATTTTCTTCATCTTCAGAAATGAATCACGCATTAATGTGATATTGAATTCCACATGTTGAAATTGATAGCCTCATCTCAGCTACCATCATATTTAAATTTTCATCTTCTGTTCATCAAGCAAAATAAGGAAGATATCTTTTTTCTTGCCAACTTTTAATTCGGGATTGTTTGTATACGTTTAAGAAGTTAGACAAAGCGCATCTAATGCAGAGTCAGCGATAAACCGTCAAGACGGTGTTATATGTACATTTTGAAAGACGGGACGGTGGTCAAATATTTTATGGTAATCGTTGAACAATTTGTGGCACAGAGCAAAAGGAGATGACACTACGCTTGCTGACCATTTAAAACCAGCTCAACGATATACGTGGGTTTTTAATTTAGGGATATAATTTAACATCGATTATTTTTGATGGTACAACTGATACAAATACATTTTCTTTGTTGAGTTTAATTGTATATGCTCTTAACCAAAAATGTTATGAAAATTTGATAAATTTTTTAAATATGCTTTGAATAGATACCATCACTAAAATCCATTTCATCTTGGTCTGTCAAAATACAATTAAGATATTTTGTTTTGAACTCAATTTTGAGGCCGACGGAAGCGGTACATTGTACTATCGAATGAACTAATTTTTGGAATGAATTCTGCAATTTGTTAGTGCAGATGTCAACTTCATTTAAAATATGTTAATCTCAATTTAGCAGTTACTCCATAATCAACTTTCATAACCTGGATTCTTGAGCGACCATAAATCCACTATGTGGATAGTAAAGTTTAGTGGAAATTTTTGTGGGCTGGTGTGATCGCGATAAAATATATTTGTCTATTTATAAAATTAGAGTTCGAAAAAATCGAGAAAATTTTGGAAATAGGGTTTTTTTTTAATTTAATGGTAAAGTTAGCATCAATAACTCAATTTGGGCAAAAATTTAGTTTAGATGAATACGGGATAGCACGGCAGAATTATTATGTGCAATTTTTGCAAATGAGCAATACATAGTACTGCTTGAGGAAGTTCCGGAAGGCCATACAGAAAATAGTGGAATATTCACTGTGTTGAATATCAACAAAATGGTGTGGAGCGGATCAATTCACCGGCTCGCAAGGTCACTCGAAGTGACTATTTTTATTTTGTTCGTATGAGGTAGAATGAAAGATAGATGCGGCCGCCGTGAAATCAAGAGAGGTTTTTAAACTGCAGGCATTAAACTGCAGAGAATGCGATGGAGGGAGGAGGGCATTTCGAATATCTTTTCCAGTAAAATAATTAATAAAAACAAATGTGGGGCGATTACGAAAACGTCAAACTTAGTTAAAAAGAAAGTTAAAAGGAAGCAAAAAAACGTAAATATTCAAAACCTAAGCATAATAAATAAAAAACTGTTCGTAAAGGATAATTAAGGAAAGAGCCTGAAATTAAAAAATGCAGAACAATTATTTTCGGACCACTTACAATATTCGCACAAGTATGGTTCGAAAGGCTATCAAATGGTAAATGGTCAGTAGAGGTTCAGTAGAGGGTTTGTTATACGGCCTCCACGGAGCTGCAGTTCTATTAAAATGATATACAGTATTTTTTATACCTTCGAATTTACCAACGCCAATTTTGTTGCTTATAAAATGCGAACTAAATAACAGATCGACTTGTAAATAAATGTAAATGGCACCTAATAATAGATTATATTTTCGAAATTTAATAATGACAACAATACAGGGGGCTATTTGGGAATTCGATCCGAACGTGATCGAGTCTTCGATGTATAAGATTCATATTTGATTTAAATAAGAAACGAATGAATCTGATTCGATTCAAATAGGAATCTAGTACATCGAAGACTCGATCACGTTCGAATCGAAACGCCTCAGGAAAATTTTTAGCCCATTTATTACCTAATAAATATTTTGCTTTTGAATATTTTTGCATTAAAAGTTTAGTTATGGAATCGACTGTCGTAAAAGTTGAAAAATGATACATAAATGATGATACACGTTATGATCGTAGCTACCGAGATTTAAAAACTAAGTTATTTCTGCTCCACATTGAATGGTTGTATTTCACTAGGATAAATCCCAGATCGTTAATACACCAGAATGTAGCCTTGTTATATCGCTCGGTCTACTTTAGTAACACCTTGAGTACATGCAAAATTAGGCACTAAAATTTGTGGCTTAGTTAGCAACACCTATGCTTAGTAAGTTATTCAAATTTTCGTTAACAACAGAAGTGCGTTCACGTACCCTACATTGCAACACTATTGAGCTTTTCTTTCCGCATTTCATGTTGTATATGAATAAAAAAAAATAAATAAAATATGTGAGATAGGACGTACGATACGTACTTAAGAAATATTCAAATTCTGAGGATTAAGTAAAATCAAAACTGTAATGAGACAATTGAAATAAAAAATATATTTTATGCAAAAACAACAACAAAATGTTGCTCTACCTAGTGCTAAGGCTGAAAAAGAAAAATCAAAAAATTAAATGATGACTTCCGGTCTCATATACATACTTGATTTAAAAAGTTTTCCACTAGCCATGTGAAATTGTCTTAATCGATTTCAATTAAAACAAATTAAAAACCACAGTTTATTCAAAAATATTTAGAGCTTGACGCTAATGATACGTATGTTTTTCCAATATATGTTTTAATTTAAATTAATTAAAATAAACATGGTGATTCTTAAAATCAAATAAACATGGTGATTCTGCAATAGTGAAAATTACATAGATTTGTGTTCGACAATCACCCCCCTCCCTATCACTATGTGCAATGCATCTTCATGAACAAAATAATTATTTCATCATTTAACTGCACCCTAAAATATATGTATAAAGAGATGAGCGCAAATAAATATTTATAGATCAGATAACAACAAACTTTCGTCAAATCCATATATCCACCTTCAGTTTATATTGTCATTAGTGTAAAATAATCCAAAAACTGACCAAATAAATAGTTTAGTGTTCACCCTAAAAAATAATTGATTCGGTCTTTAATTTTATTATAAACCAAATTGGAGACAATTTTCATCCCAAAGTTCCGAATGATCATCAATTAATGATTTTTTTTCCACTTTATTTAACCTAATTTTACATTATTAAGGAGGAGAAGATAAACTTGAGATTTATACAGTGTGTTCCACAAGAAAGCATCTCAATTTATTCTTTTTGTTTAACCCTCCCTCCCCCCTGTAAAATTAATATCATCACTCTATTAACTTCTTCTCATTCCCTTCTTTCTTCAGTTTAGTTTGAGCATTTGAATGGTAAACAACAATATTAAAATGAGTTCCGTGTGAAAGAGGTAGCAAAACACACTAAAACGTGGAAATGGGGAATACTTATTTAGAATAGGTTTAGATAGAGTCAATTCAGAGAAGGACGATAAGGTAATTCTAACAATAGACCTAAGTGTGACAAGCAAAGCAAAAACTATGTGCGAACGGTAATGAAGTGTAAATCGACAGAATTACAAAGCTTAGAGGAAAAAGGATATCAACCACCAAGCAGATTTTTGCCATTTTAAAAACATTTGGAAAGCTTTACTCCAGAATAATTCTGCGGCCAAATTAGGTGTCAGTTGCACTAGGAGATGTCAGTCTATGATAGATAACTATATGCTATATACTAAGGTAGTTACGAAATTACTTTTAATGTCTATTATGAGATATAGTTTATTTATTATTTTCTTTGAAATACTTTCTTGTGGAACATACTGTACAAATCGTTTAAATAATAATAATTAAGCAAGTCAACAAATAAATTATTTTTATTTTGTTAATCGCGTTACTGCATAATTACATTTTCAAAATCTGTGCAAGATAGGCTCCTATCCCCCAATATAATAAGTTTTTTTTTTTTTTTTGATCAGGTCCTCCTGCACAAGTTAAGGAGAGTTAAGGTCTGATGGCTGTAGATGGCCGAAGATTATCTTTTAATATGTCCATTTAATAAAAGCGATCCATGATGCCATCAATGAATACTAAACTACCCATCCCAGTCGCCGCCATTGTTCCCCAAGCCATCACACTCCCACTCCCATATTCCATCGTAGGTTTCAACTTTTTCATTTCTAATACCGTATTTGGTAAAAGCACATCCGGCAACAAACAAAAAAAATGTTGGACATTATTAATTTTGTATTACTAATTTTCATTTTTATTCTAAACTATTATACTACTTACATTATTAAATGATACAAATTTTCCATTCACGTAATCACGTTGTGTTTCCTCGGCACTTTCAAGTTCAGCTAAGATTTTCCAATTTCTTTGGTTTTATAATGAAATTTGCATTTAAAATGTGGGAACATTATGTTGGAATGTAGTTTGGACTAACTTGAGAATATAACTCCTCCCGGGGATTTTTTTCCTCAATAGGTTTGAACATCTTGGAATTTGCTCGATGTCTAATTTCTCTGGGGATGGACTGCCTGAATGTTTTATTATTGTTATCCTTACACCATGTATATAAAGGCCACGATGGTATAACCATCATCACTGTTGACTCTTCATCTTCTAACTTGGGTACGTGCATCATGTAGAGAAGTGTTTCTGTTTTCATTGCCATTTTTGAGATGACATACTGGAGCGCTTCGTCTGGCAAAGTTATATTGACGCCTTGACCAATACGATTTTAATCTTTTTTTTTGCGTCAGGATCCTGTTGCTTGGTAGTTCTACTCGTACTTTTATTTTGATTATCGCGTCCTGGATATCATCTAATGCTATTATTTCTATTTTTATCATAATTGTTCTATGGTGGTGTTTCTCGTTGCCCTATTTACACCATCCATGATTAATTGGATTATTTTAATCACTTGGTCATTTATTCTGAACTGTTAGTTATTTTCATTGATCAATTCGTTGATTGTGCCGTTTATTATTCGCATATCTTGAGCGTCTTAATTTGTATCTTGTAGCCTGAATTGGTTTTTGACCAAAATCTTGTTCTGTTCTATAATATTATTTAATTCAAATTTATCATCTAATTTGCTAATTCTAAGTTTGTTAAGTTAATAGGATATATAATTTTAACATTTACTGTTTGAATTTTACATTGTTTCATTAATAAAATGGGATCTTCGTGTAAGTTTCTTATTTCCAGTTTTTGACAGTTACCAAAGTGTGTTAGAGTTATTAAAGTAAGAGGAGGGTTTGGAATTTTTCGGGATTCATGAGATTAGTTTGGTTAAAAATTGTCTCATTTGGTGTGAAATCAGTGAATGAGTGTACAGTATTATTATAAAGAGCAACTGATATTTCTATAGCACTTATTCTAGTATTAATAAGTATTTCAATTATAGTTGCCTGTGTCTTTTCTATCTGCCCATTAGATTCAGAAGATGACGCATAATTTGGTTTTACATTTAATTTATTTAAATATTCATTGAACTGTACAGATTAGAATGTGGTTTAATGATCTGAAACCATTTATTTAGGAATCCCGAAAAGTGAGAAATATTTAGTCTTCAGTAGTTTAGGGCATCAGTAGTGTCTATTAAATTTTTTGAATTGATCGGTATCATGTGTGGATCTTTTGAGAATGAATCGATAATAGACAGGAAATTGTTTTTATTAATAATAAAAATATTAATATTTACTCTTTCTAGACGTTTTTGAGTAATGGGTCTGGGAGAAATTTTGATGTTACAAGGTTTGCGATCGTATTAGCTCATGTTGCAGTTACTGCGTGTCTTAACATGGACCTTAATTTTATGTAATATTTTGGGGAAAAAATAAGATCGTCTGATCTGGCGTCCCACTTCTTTAATGCCTACGTGGGCTCACTCTCGTGTTCTTTCACATTAATTGTATTTTGACGATCTTCATTCATCACATCTTCTACCATTTTTGTAATGAAGACCAAATGACCGTTTCACGAGAAATTTTCTCTAAAGGCTATTTGAATTTTTTGATAGAGTGTCTCTGGAGAAATGGATGGAATAATCATCGGAAGTGTTTGTTGAGCGTACCGTTTCTAATTCAGAGTCATCATTTAGGATGTTCACTTCAATCCTCTCGGATTCACGTAAAGTGTTATCCGTTCCTTCGTTTAGGTTTACATCGGTAGGTATTCTGCTATGTGCGTCTGCTACGACGTTAGCTTTACTTTTTTTGTAAACGATAGTCGTAGTTTTCGAGTTCTAGCCGTCACCTTAAAATTTGTGAATTTGTTTCAGATGTTTTTATGAAGGTTAAAGGTTTATGGTTTGTGACTAGGGTGAACTTATTACCGTAAAGGCAAGGTTGTTTTTTTTTCTCTGCCAGATGACGGCTAATTCGAGAGAACTCGTAATGTCCATTATCGGTTGAGAAAGAAATTTTCTTTTGAGATTGTGGATCCATTGGGATCTGATGGAATCCCAACTTTAAATCTAGTATTGAGAAATAAACTGATTTCCCCAGGTTATCTAGTTTCACTTCAATCTGAGGTATAAGGGAATTTGTCATTTATTGTTTTTTTATTTAGTTTCCAGTAGTCAATTACTACTCGTACTGTACGTTTTCCTTTTACGATTGTCATCGGTGTTTAATAATTGTTGCAGAAGGCAATTTTTCGTTTTCTTCAACAATACCTTTTGGTTTTGGAAGATGGTTTCAATCAGTACATTTTTTCGTTCTCACTCAAATGTTCCATCCTAATTAGATGTTTGATAGTTTCCCTATTGGTCTTCTCATTTACCAGTTTTTTTCCACTTCATAACGATCACCTCTTTTGACCCTAATTACGTGATGAATTAATTGGGTTCGTTTTATGGCGACTTTAGGTCGATGCTACTTTAGGTCGTATGTGGAAAGTTCGTCAGTTCTCTTCTTGCACTTCCTCGATTTGATGTTTCGCTAACTGAGGATCCTCAACTCGCTCATCACAAGAAGTGCCATTCACCGCATACTTCACACATAAGTTTCCGGTGCCCTCATCTTTACTCCCATTAATAGCTCGAAAGGAGCAAATCCGATCGACCTTTGGTATGAACTATTTAAGTAGCGTTGGAGGTTAGGTACATGTTTGTTCTATCCAGCAGACATCTTAACAGATAGCATACCCGTTGTAATCAATGAAGGCTCGAACCTTTCATATTTACAGTATTTATACGAAGTCTGCTGATGTAAAACAAGTCCATCGATTAGATACTATATGAACCGGATTTTCAAACATGGAATTTTGCAGTTTCAACTTTTGTAGTACCTCTTGTATGGTTGTCATTTTCGAAGGATAAAGCCACACGAATTTTGAAAAGCTGTCAGTTATCGTAAGAAGATAATGATATTGCTTTTTCTTTTTGGCTCTAGCTACCAAATCATTTTCAATAACCAAGATCAATAAGTCAATCTCTTGTAACTGCAATGCCCATCCAGCAATTGTGGACGTCAATTTTCGTTTCTCTATAGTCACTTTAAAAGCGCAGTTTGTTACGATCGTAAAATGCAGGCAGCCCCAGTAGATAAACGGAAAATTTCTGTAAAGCTCGGACAATCGCCACAACTTCCAACTCATAACTACAATATGGTACTTCGTGTTTTTTTATTGTAGTAGAACACAGGATGTAATTTCGACTTCTCACTAGACTTCTGAAGGAGAATTGCTCGCTCAATTTCGTATTCTATATATTTTATGTGTATTTAATTAAATCAGCTGAAACCGGTACATAAGAAACCCATTTCGCAAATCTAATGTTGAAAACACAGACGGGCAGCTGATTGATTTCGGAAACTTATCTTTTACAATTGGGTTAGACAATGGAGAATTACTCGTTCATATGATATCTTCGCTCAACCATTTATCGAGATTCTTGTAGGTGATTTTGTGATTGGTCGAGTTGAAAATTTTTAATTTAAGAAGTATTAAAATCTCACCCTGTTCAATAATCAAAACTGTATTTTCTGGCACTAATTTTCTCATTATCACGTCATCTGGTATCAAAATCGTAATCGTTTGCCGTATAGGTTAACCACATGAAACACCATCTTAAACTCGTTATTTTCAATCCCGATTGTTGATGTAAAACATCCTAATTGATCACCTTTCCATTCCAATTCAGAAAATCTAATGTTTTGAATTTGTGCTCCGATATTAAATTGATGTCGCTATCGTTATCTATCTTAGCCACTAATTCCTTGTTTCTACGAAATTTTTCAAATCGTCGAATGAATATCGTGGCCCGTTATCGTGAACAACATGCATTTTCGTTGAGTTGGAGCCATTGTCTAACGTTTCACCGTTAACAGGCAAACTGTTGCCTGACGCACGATCAGCTAATAGCTTATATTTTTGCGTTCGACAAGTTCAAGATCCTTTTCTTTTTCATTTAACGTTGTTTTATTGACATGCCCGGCCATGGTCGACCTTCGTATCGAGAACGTTCCATTTTCGATATCCTTGCGTAGTAGGAAGTATGTAAACTTTCGTTACGGTTGAACGTTTAAAAATGTTTAATTGTTTGCCTGTAATATTCCGTGCAAAAACAGATCGACCTTGAAAACACATACAAGATCGTACGATTGATTTCAACGTACGATTGATCCTATTGTTTCACTAACCACTTTTACACTCATTCTTTTACCGTTTTTTTTTTGTAAGATGTTTGTTCACTTAATCTAATCGCACTGATTTGTTCGCCTTTACTAGTTGAAAAATTTATTTTATATCGCTCGCACAATAACTCGTCCACACATCGCATACACTATTACAATAGTATTTTCAAAATCACTAATTGCTCAGAAACCAAGAAACTTGTCCACTTGGATCCCTTCACTGTAGTAAAAAATTAGTGCTTTCTATACTTATATATTGTAATTGTAAGGTTATTTGCAAATATGAATACGTTAGAATTGTTTATAACGTCTGAAAATCGGCTGATGAAAACGAGAAATATCCAGAGTCCAATATGTGATCCTTGAGGAAAACCTGTGATAACTTTGGATTTTTTTATTTCCAATTATCTTAATATAAGTGTGGTTTGATAAATATGAGCTCTGGACCATTTTACAAATTTAAAACAAAATCCAAATATTAGAAGACTATCAAGGGCTTTGCGATGACAAATAGCATCAAAGGATTTACTGAAGTTTGTGTAAACTACGTCTACCTGATAGTGCTTTCCTATTTCGGTGATTGTTTTACTAGTAAATTCCACTAGATTTAAAGGCATTGGACACAACCAGTTCAGTTAATTTTGAAATGGATCATATTTGAAATTATTAAGGATATATATATAGATATATATATATATATATATATATATATATATATATATATACGATCCGAAGAACATCCTAACTCCCGTTATCATTTTATCGAAGACTGTTGAACGTGAAAGACGAAAACATTGAATTTTTTTTTGTCGAATTTCCAACTTCATACAGTTATGTAGATAATAGCGATACGACCTTTTTTAGACATCATAACTCAAAAAATAAAATGAATAGAGAACTGATATTCTTTTAATAAAAATACTTTATTTTAATGTACATATACCTAAAAAACCAAAAATTTGAAAAAGCAATATATATATATATATATATATATATATATATATATATATATATATATATATATATATATATATATATATATATATATATATATATATATATATATATATATATATATATATATATATATATATATATATATATATATATATATATATATATATATATATATATATATATATATATATATATATATATATATATATATATATATATATATATATATATATATATATATATATATATATATATATATATATATATATATATATATATATATATATATATATATATATATATATATATATATATATATATATATATATATATATATATATATATATATATATATATATATATATATATATATATATATATATATATATATATAATATATATATATATATATATATATATATATATATATATATATATATATATATATATATATATATATATATATTATATATATATATATATATATAATTATATATATATATATATATATATATATATATATATATATATATATATATATATAAATATATATATATATATAAATATATATATATATATATATATATATATAATATATATATATATATATATATATAATATATAATATATATATATATTATATATATATATATATATATATATATATATATATATATATATATATATATATATATATAAAATATATATAAAATATATATAAATTATATATATATATAAATATATATATATAATATATATATATATATATATATATATATATATATAAATATATATATATATATATAAATATATATATATATTAAATATATATATATATATATATATATATATATATATATATATATATATATATATATATATATATGTATATATATATATATATATATATATATATATATATATATATATATATATATATATATATATATATATATATATATATATATATATATATATATATAAATGCAGCTAAATACAAGGGAAATGAGACACATGGACGCCTTTTTCTTGAAGATTTTTTTTTAGAAAAACAGCAAATAAAAATCGAAAAAAGCAAACAAAATATATAATTCTAATCTGATAACACCGCAACATCAAAATCCCTTGTTTTTATTGTATGTTTTATATAAAACTAACTGATAAATACAAAATTAAAGGTTGCTTGTTCATTTTACGGTGATAAACTGTGTACATTTACACACACCTACAGAGATACATACATACATACACACACACATACACACACACACATTGAAAATCAGTTTATCCGATCTCCTCTCCAGTGACTAAAAAAAAATAACAAATTTTCGTCCGCTTATAAGAATACAATTAATTATTTTAACTGCTATCGCAACAACATAATCTACCGATTTATGATTACTTATTATCCAAAATTAGGGATAAGTTTAAGTAGCCCGAGAATTCGGTCTTCGGTAATAAAGTTCTGCATATCATTTTATGTTACGAATTTTAATTTGCAAATAGACTTTGTTTCTTGAATCAGAATGAGCGTTTTCGAAGTTGTAACTGTATGATTTTCTGCCTGCCTGTCTATTACTTCCATACATCAGAAAGAATTAGGGGCATAATAGAAATCTATATTTTTTAGCTTTCTTTAAATAAAATATATCTCAGTGATTTTTGACCGAAACGGATAAGAAATATTTATACACCTAAAATTGTTGAAAAATTAATATTGATGGGTCCCGTCCCGGTCGGCATATTTCATAACGCAATATGACACTTTGACATGTCTCAGTACGGCATATTTCAGTTTGACAAATAGTACACTATGTTATATGGTACCTTACGGTATTTTCCAGTGCGGCATAGTTCAGAAAGGTACACCTATGTATATTTTACTTTATTAATTGAAGGGAAATTCTATAAAAATGCCGTTTGTTGTGGGATTCTTATTCGTATGCGCTATATAAATGATTGGTCATTTTTATTCAGGCCAAATAGTGTATCAATTGCCATACCTAAAAGGGCCTAATGAAACATGCCGTAGTATATCTTATGCCGTAGTGGCATATTCCGTGAACAGATTCCAATATTAATATTTTGATATCTTCCCAATAAACAAAAAATATAGTTTTTCAAAATTCAGTTTGAGATGCCTTGAAATAAAAAAATATTTCAATAACATGTAACGAATTCATTTGTTGAAAATTATTTAAAATTCCGTCTTATTTGTGTGCAACAAAACAAAACGGAATAGCTTATATTCGAGCGAATTTTAACATTTTCTTGGCTGGTAACCATAACCCCGACCCCCATAAATCTTACGAAATAATTACATTCAATATTGGCTTTGAATGATTTAGTTCGCAACTGTACATATTTCTAGATATTATACTGAACTAAGTTTACTAAGTAAGCTTTTTGTTTGACAATTTTGTTTTATCTACTTTTCCATTCTTTGATTTCTTATGTAAATGTTGCACAAATTTGCTTACTTCTCCCAAATTCGGTAGGAAACCATTTATTTTGCTTTTTTTCTTCCGCGTTGCACGAGACGTTTACGTTTCAACATTAGCAGCTTGGTTGTATATTTCTCTTTCTAACATCGTCTTCGAGAATAGCTGGAGAAAACCCGTTTAGAAAGTATTAAATGATCGTCAATTATTGCCAGCCAAATCAGCCTAAAAAGATGCCTGTACTACTAATTAAACGTAATTTTTCTGGCAATGTTTTTACGTAATAAGGTAAAAGCACCATCTACCGTCACCGTAGTAGCTTAGTTTGAGAAAATCTAGTGTATTTTTATTATTTAGCACCAAAAATTTTTGTTATTTGTTTTTTTTAAATTTATTATAGTTTAGTCACGATATCCTGAAGGAAAACATTCAATTCGTTGGGGAATGAAGTAATTATAATAACTTTTTTCATTAATCAATTGTTCCCTATCACCGCCACCCTTATATTGCGTTGTACCTATTACCGGCAAAATTAGCCAAAAAATGCATCAACTACCGCCACATGTGATTAACAGATAATTAAACACATTCAACCATAGTTTATCTAGTGTAGCAGTTTTATTTACTTAATTAAATATTGATTCATTCATAACAACATAAACAAAAAAAAATATTGCGTTCTTAAAATAAAAAACTTAAAAGTTTAAGGCTTATAAGCTTAAGGCATATCACTTTTGTATTTAAAACTTCATATATCATATGCATAAGCATTTATAAAAATTAAATTAGGAATATTGACTCGTTTATATAAGGCTAATTAAATATTTAGTGTAATTGGTTTCCAGATTTTATTAAAGCTATCTCTGGAACTGCATAAAGCCCTCGATTGGTTATTAATGATGGCGGAGAAATTTTGATAACGTCAATTATTGGATAGTTTAATACATCTTCATTTTCAGGCCATTTCCAGTTTGATCCTGCCATAGCCATGGTTTTGACCTTTACCTCATCAAGAACTTTTACTTTTCCGACGACAAGCCCAGGAAACAATTCACCTTCATAATGAACTGCCACATAGTCTCCAACATTAAATGTGTCTTTCTTTTTCTTTATTTCTGATATAACACTGACCATTACTTTTTGTGCTTCTTTTTCATTGAATTTCAGTTCTCTTTTCAATCGTCTTGCAGCCATTTCTCTTTCTTTTAATTCTTTTTCACATTTTTGAGCTTGCATATGTGAAATAAATTCTTTTGACGTTGCCACAACCGGGGTAATCTTTTTCTTCATTTTGACGGTTTTGTTTTGTGAGGGCTCTGGCCAATACAAAGCATTTTTGAATGGTGTTGGATAGTTCGTATCATTCGAATTCGAACATTCATGCAAGGGACTCACAGGTGCTGCTATAATAGTGTTCATGGCTGCCTCTTTTTCTTTGTGTTTGTCCACAATTAAAACGGAACCATCTTCCAGCACGTTTAGATTAACAACGTCACTTTCTTTCAACCAAAATCTTTTATCAATATAATTTTCATCTTCATTAGGCAAATTAAATGTGGGATTTTCATTCCTTATCGTTTTGTACCACAGTTCAAATAGGCTTTTGTGCTGAAGATCACCGTCCCAAATACCTGGTGAGCTGCGGAATTCTGAAAGCAAATTGGATGGTATTTTACTTTCTAAAATATTTAAGAATGTTCGGTCTGAAGATTCAATTTTGTTTGCAGGTTCGTTTGTATTGTTGTCTATGGACTTAAGGGTTTCACTAGTAATTTCATGCGCAACCTGCTTTAATAATTTCCCATAATCAATACCATCAGCATTGAATGGAAACAGCCCCGTTGTTCTGAAGGCACATCTTATGGTTTCTGGTTTTGCACTATTTTCTAGGCATGTTAACAACAGAGGAGCAAAATTTTCTTTCATCCGTTTTCCACCATTATTTTTCCACCTGTAGTTATGCACCGCAGCCTTCCATTCAGCTTTGATTGGATGAAACAGTCCGACGTCACAGGGTTGCAAAATAAGCAATCAAAATAATTTTATTTTTCTCACAAAACTCAGAGAGCGGTAGCGTAATATGCGATGAGTGGCCGTCAACATATAATATTACAGGTAACTGAATTTTCTTTTCTGTAATCCATGGATGGAAAACATTTGTTATGTATTCATGAAATGTTTGAGCGGTCATCCAGCCGTTATCGGATACACCAATACCCCAATCAATTGGCATTTTTGTTACAATTCCATTGGGAATTCTTTTATATGCAAATAAAACCATTGGTGGTCCAAGGTCACCACATGCTCTTACTGTAATTAATACTGTAATGCACTCTTTTTCATCATTCGCAATTCTCGAATATACCTGTCTAGCTCCTTTTTTCACCAAAACCGATTTTTCCTTAGGTGCTAGGAAAAATGCTGTTTCGTCACAATTAAATATGCGTGATGGATCATTTGTTACTTCTAGGTAATTGTTTTCATCTAAATAAGTTTTAATTTCAGCAAACCAATTCCTAATATTCCGTTCTGTCAATTGTGATCTAGCAGCAGTCAAGTTTTGCGACACACGTAGGGCTAATTCTGGGTGTCTCTTTAAGAAACCGGCCAACCATTTTCTTCCAGGTCTCCCACCAGTAAAAGGGTTTGGCCGACTTAACGATTTTGTGAGATCTGCAACGGAATCCTGCAGCTGGGTTTTTGTAATAGGAAACCCCAACCTTGCTAACTTTTGGATCCACTTGACTAGTAGTATCTCTTCATCAGCACTTAATATAGTAGGAGGTCCTGGCTTTGCTCCTAGCTCGTATTTACAACTAAGCTTATCACGTAGTGTAGTTCGTGGTACATTATATTTCTCACTTGCAGCCTTAACACTTTGTCCCTTTTTTACTTCCTCGATAGCCTGTGTCATGGCATCAATGCTATACTGAATTTTTTACCCTGCCCCGCCATATTTTATTGTAATTGAAAAAAGAACGACCCAACTACCGATTATTGCACCTATTATCGTCTTCTGAATAAATACTACTGTTTTGAAATTAATTGGCATTTATTGGTAAATAAAAACCAAACAGTACACTTTTTGATTATTTTTCTAAATTAATTAGAAAAAAAAAATTAAAATATCTAGTTTCTTTATTTAAATATTTTAATTTTAATATACCATTACTTGGTACCTGCCACCGCCATAGCAAAACTCCTATTTCCGCCACTATATTTTTGTCAGTGTTTTTACGGGAACAGGAGTTCAAATATTAAGTGGCGGTAATTGGACCAAAGAAAATACAGCTAATTCTTTTACAATTACCATATAAATAACTTCTTAAAAAAGTATACTTTTAAGACAAAATCTTAAAATTATAAAACTCTATCACCGCCAGGGGTGGCGGTAGTTGGTTCAAATGGTAAACTTCGTGGTATCAATTACCGCCACACAATATTTGCTATTTTTAATATTTAGTTTTAAATATTTGTATATAAATACTTACGGGAAATGATTCACGAAACACTATTTATCACTTTTAACACATTCACCATCAATTATTTTCTCTAAAACTATTTAAACTTAAGAAATTAATTTTCCACGTGTTCTTAATAATTATTGTAAGACCTATCAAAAATATTCTTTCGGTCGCAACCAACGCTATTGAAATGAAATGTTAGATAGAATTTGTAACGGACTTTTGAAAACATATGGTCGATTGTGCTCGAAATGCTTCGGTATATTATCGTGCAATATATACGATACATAAATTTCAAACGGGTTTCTTATTATTTTGCTATTTAGTAGTTGGTGGGGTGGCGGTGACGGGTGCTCTTACCTTATTCATTATAATCTCCTTTTAACTCAATACACTATCATACAACGATCGTTCAATATTTTTTTTTCCAAACATTGCAGTGAAGTGGTTACTCGCTCTTGTTTTTGATTGATAGCGAGCGAACGCGCCATCCACCATGCAGAATACGTCAATTTGGTTGCTAATTGTGAATTGCACATTACATAACAGCTCAACATGAATATGGAAACATCGCCTAATAAAAGATTCTTGTTTTTCTATTGCAGACGTAATAATCAAAAAACATGTCGTATATTTACTATTAAAAAAATATTGAGCCTGGTGGTAAGGCACTAATTATACAAATTTCATGTATTTTCTAATATGCAACCGGTCCTAAGACCATTTTAATGTGTTTTCGAATAACACATAGCGTATATTAGTATTTACGAACAAGTTTTCAACACCCCATTGATAGATACTCATAGGTTCAAATACTCATTATTTTTTAATTGTTAATTATGAAGCTAATATTTCTCGAAAATTGTAAGAAAAGTTAATCCAGTTTCGAACTGATGAACCTATGAGTATGAAGACGACTTTCGTCAGTTCAGGGAGAATCGTCTGATTGCACCACAATTTTCATTTTATATAGTTAGGTGATTTGAAAAGTTCGTGGATCGAAAATGAAGAATCAAGCTTTTAGTTCTAAGAATAAGTTTAAACTTTAGTTAACCCATTTCTAAAGTGATTTTTTGGAAGTCCTTTAAAATACTTCTTTATGGCAGCTATAACCTCGTAACTGATTTCACACAGTAATCTTTTGAAGTTTGGGAACAGCTGATATTCAGAGAAATCCTAATCTGGAAACACTTTTAGGAGCCGGTGCATTGCCCTTTATGTTTTAAACCGGGTCTTGTCTCACGAATTTTTTCAACCAGTTCATCCAAAAGGTTTGAATAATTCTCTCCGGTTATTGTTTTACTGGTTGGAAGGTAATCAATTACCAAAATTCCTTTTGCATCCCAAAAAAAACTGATTCCATAACCTCCTTTGCCAATTTTGACCACTTTAGCTGAAAATCCTCTTCGGTACTTGTTGAGTTTAGCTAACACATTTATCATCACACATAAAGAATTTAATAATATCACGATGTTAAATTTTTGGTACACCTGTATTAATACGGAAATTAAATTCCGCCAAATTACCGTGTTACTCAAAACCGTGTTAATCGCGACTAATAAATTCAAAAAGTACAAAAAAGCTACTTATGTATATGTTAACCGTGTTAATTGAGGGACAGGTGTATTTTAAAAAATACAAAAACACGTCTACTTTAATCAGCTATCTGAACAAAACTATTTGAAAGATCGACTTTAAACTTCGTATGTGTTCAATGTAATTATAGATGTATTTCTACTAGTAGAATGTAGGTGGTGCTCCACGAATTCTTCAAATCACCTAGTATACTAAAACATCCAAATTGTATTACCAGTATTTTCTATGTCACATTCACATAGCTCTATTAGCAGTCTTAGGACCGGTTGCATATTAAAAATATAACGAATTAATTAATTAATTCAAATTAAAGTTAAAAATTGGTAATTGTTAAATTGGCTTACACAAAAAACGAATAATAAGATGGTAATTTTGGGGTATTGGTATAATTCGCTAATACAACCTGTACACAACACATTTCACTGCACAAAGTTCTTTCAATTCTCGACTAAATTTCAACTGGAACTATGCTAGTACTGTGAATCAGTCCACCAAAATCAGTTGGGATAAATGTGGTCATTTTGGTCAACTCTTACGATTTAAAAAATTTCAAAATTTTCTAATGTATCGCCTTAATCAATGGGTGCGTTTATATCTAAATTTTTATTTGGCATTTTAACGTTCGCCGTTACCCTCGAAACAAATTGCATTAGCCTGAAGGCAAGTTACCATTAATATACTTAATTGTTTCAAATTAACACCATAGAAAATCGCGGATTTTTTATTTTTATTTTAGAACGGATCATCGTAAAATCGTGCATTGATCGCAAAACATTTTTTTTTTTTTTTTTTTTTTTGGGGATTGAAATAAGATTTGATCGATAATTACATTCTAACACGATTTGTGTGTATGTAGATAAAATAGGGTGGATCGAAAAAAATATAATGCTTGACATATTTTTATTTTCATCCATATTTTTTAAGGCTTGCAATCACGACCGATTGTAGTCATTTTTCAGATTCTTAATATTTTCTTTAAAATTTTGTTTCAATTCTTATACCTACTTTGAAGTGCATTTACAAGAAAAACATAACAAAAATACCAAACCGTGAATATAACGCCGAAGGTATAACAAAAGAATTTCACACAACCAATACCTATACACAACTCAAAAACGCGCTGTGCTGCTACAAACAAAAAAAAACAGTTTTCTTATGAAGATCTGGTAACGTATCTATACACACATTTAAACACATATATATGTATGTACAAGAAACGATATACAAGAGAGAAAACCAACAAATCTTATAATTTTGTTTTGTTTTCGTATGAAAAGCCTTAAAAAAATCGTATAAGCATAAATAAACAAAAAAAAAAATGAAATTCGAAAAAAAATCGCGATTGTTTTAATTTTTATTTTTTTTGGAATTGTATTCTTATTGTTTATTTTATTATTATAATCGTCATTATATGATCACCATGATCATCATCATCTTAAAGACAAAATAAAGTTTCCTTTAAAAAATATGAAACAAAATCTTTTGTTGTAGATTTGCTTTTTATCATCGCGTCTCTATATATAAAATAAACTTCGTCTTATACATTTATTATTGTTCTCGCGAGACCACAATAACGTATATGTATATATATATACATATATAGATACATACATACATACATATCTACGTTGTCATCCTTAAAGAAAACAATGGTCGAAATGTGTGCGACGCATTTTTTATTTTTCATATGATTGGATTTCTTAAGGAAATTACTGTTATAACTTTTGAAAATGGGAGTTATACACTTACACATTTGTATATTAATATAGTGCGAAATACTCACACATTCATTACAAATCAATCGCCCCCATACCCACGCCGGACCTGATTTCCAATAAACTATCGTTACATGTTTTTTTTTTTTTTTTTACTTTAGTGCATTCTAAAATACCTAATTTATGGTCTGAAATTTGTGTTTTATTCATAATTTTCCGCTCTGAAAAGGAACCACAAGAAACGTAATATATCTCACAAACCGAACACAAAATACAAAATAAATTTCTAAGACGTCCATAAAATATAATAAATAAGACAATAAAAAATTACGATTCCCTTTAGCAAGAAAAAAATTTGCGCAAAAAAAAAAAAAAAATTCGCTAATAAGAATTTAACTGCAAAGAAAAGTCATCAAGAAAAAAAAAATTTATAAAACGATGTTCTATTGTTTAAGCCAAAATATCGCAATCACTGATCCCTTCATCCCAGCACATAAAACACATCTATACCCCCGCACATTCGCTTCTTATTATCATCTTTATATAATAAAAAAAAAAAAAAAAAAAAAAATTGTTTGTCTCTTAAGGTTCATCCGAATTGAATTAATTGGAACAATTTTGTATTCCATTTGTAGGAAAAAAAAAAAAACAAAGAAAATTTTGGAAACCAAAATGTAAATTTTTTTATTTATTAATTTTGTTTTCTTATACCTTTTTTGTTTTGATTGATTTGTGGTCCGCGTGATGTTTTGTTTTTTTTTTTTTTTTTTTTTTTTTTTATGTATATAAATATATTTTATTTCAGTTAACAACTGAATGAAATCTGAAAAAAACGTCTTAAAGGAAAAGAACACAGAAAAGCAACAAAATAAGATAATTTTTTTTTCTTAAGTTTGAATTTCAAATTAGATGAATAAAATTGAATTATAAAAGATTTTTTTTTTTTAATTTAATTGACTTAATTTTGTTTCCTTTCAGGCCAATTCTTTTTCTCTCTAATATTAAAGGAGTAAAGTAAGAAATATAATTTCTTTGTATCTTAAAGTTTTCTTTATATATATATATATATATATATATATATATATATATATATATATAAGCTTACTTCACACTTATCTCTCCAAGTAATTTTTTATTTTTTTTTATACCAAGTGATAAAACAAAACTCATAAAAATTTAATATCGAAGCAAATACTTAAAATATTTTTGAAATTTTAGCATAGGGAAATCGGGGGTGTTTGGATTCAGAGAAATATTTACATGAAATATAACACAAAAATAAATTTAAAAATTGTATTAAAATTTAGTCACACTATTATCAAAATGTATTCACAATCTTGGACGTTTACTTAATAATAACCAAACCTATAAACAATTTTGAATAAAAAATTTCGATTATTGCTATTAACACCGATGATATCTGATTTAAACAATACCAGCAAATGGGACAGACAAGCCAATCACATTTATATTTTATGATGCGGCATTGATTTAAGAAACTGTGAATTTGTAAAGGTGCGTAAACACCAAAGCAATAATGATGATTTCTTTTAACGCTACAGGTTGCGGTTTCTTTTAAAATTTGGTAACATAAGTCAAAAAGCATATACTTTTTGTCCACACTGGAGCAACTCAAACAAAGTTCATTTTGCTTTTGTGCCTAAGTAAGTACTTACATTAATATGCCCAAGCCAAGAAGTGTAATGCATATATAAGCCGTTTCTTATGAAGGTGGTTAGTCAAAATAAAAAAATTAAAAATCCCTCATTACTTGTGCAACAAATAAGATAATTTAAATTCTCATATTAGCTGTGCATTTATTAAATCTGAACTCATTCATTATCTCAAATTAACGGCACATATATAAAACTTGAAAAAGTACGCATTTCGAAAATGGCAATTAATCATCTAAATTTCATCAGACGTAAATTTTTTGTGAGCTTAAAATATACTCGTATAAGTACAAGGATAGTGGTTCCTTATTCTAAGCACAGCTCTTTTATGTCT